>JAEBDU010012257.1:0-21592 GCA_016802625.1 Heliconius numata | reverse complement strand
AACTATCGACATAAGATAAACTATTTGAGTTATACTTCAAAGGTGAAACGTCTAACATAAATATACAAAATTGCTATAAACTATCACAGTAGCCAGATCTTTTACAAAATAACACATGCACATTGATTTGTTCATTCTTTATGTTGATTCCATTAAAAATTTCTCCAAGCTCAGGCTATAAAAACATGATATCCACCCAATAATTAAATATTTTTTAAAATAACTTCATAGGTGCAGCTTTCTTAAACCATCGAAAGTCCAATACATATTGCTATACAATATCTCTAATGACTACCAAAATCAACTATAAACATGAGCAAAGTATATTTCGAGTGCCAACTACCAGCGTATACTATTGAAATAAACATAGATATTTTGTTTGAAAAGTATACTTATTTATATATATTTAAAACATACTACTTATTTCTAACTTACATTAGGTGACTTTAAAAATCCGAATCTTCGAACTCTACTATTGAAACATAGCAGTCTTATAAAGTCCTAAAGAGAAATATAGTAACTAACAGTAATTAGCGGTATTGATATATTCCCTATTTATTAAAGAGATTACAGAATAGTTACCTAACATTATCTTTGGGACAATTATTACTTGTATTGTGCAAATTGAGCTTCCCCAATAAATGAAAATGAAAGTCAGGTACAGAATTATAAAATAATGCTTGGAGTATAAGAGCAAGAAACGTGCTTAAAGACAGCGTATGAAGTGAATGGCACTATTAATGTACATTTATATGCATTAAATAATATAAAAATTAATGTTGCATGCACTTTTATTCTGCATATTTTATTCTGAATTGCTTCATTTTATCGCCTATGACTTCCAAATTTAAATCGAGATGATCTTTTGCTGACGATGACGTCATTGTTTCTTTTTCTTTTTTTTATTTTAAAACGCTGATGACTTTGACAGCATACTTTCAGTCATCGTCGTTTAGTAGATCTGTACAGGATTTTGCTTTGGTAGATCTGTAAAATAAAAAAAAGAATGATAGAATATTAACATATTACTTACGTAAAGAAATTGATAAAAAGATTTTTATTAAATTTGTCTGGTTTTTAAATGACAGACATGTTTAAAAAAGAAGAAATGATGGCGTGGAATCCTTCAAGGTAAACAGGTATATAATTATTATAATTGTATAAAGATAATAAAACTCATTACACATCCTGTCATAGATGGGTATGAGAATACAATAATAACTCGATTTGTGATGATTATAATAAAGTAAATTGAGCCATTTAAAAGATCCATAATAATTATATTAATTAATGTCTTTTTATGTCACTTATAACGAAACTAAATATAATGGTAGAGCTTCATATAAAACAGACACTATATTTTTTTTCTTTTCATTAAACTTTAATATTCCTAGATTAATTAATTAAAGTTTTATGTACTTACTGATTTTTGACTCTGCGACATACTCTTAGTTCGATAGAACCATTCCGCACTGCTTTGAAAAGAGCCAGTGCCTCTACATGCGCTAGCTCATGACACGCTTGTCCATTTACTGCCAACACTTCGTCACCTAAAATATATATATATTAAATTGAGTATATTTCAAAACACTTTAAAAATGTATTTTTTACTGGTTAATAATCTAATAAAGTAAACGAATAAGAATAGTCATTGTTTCATAGTTTATTATACGAGTCGTATATACCTAATTATTCATAAGTGAAACACATAATGAACGATGCCTAATTGTCTGGTTTTATATTTATTCTGGTTGATAACATTGTTTACATTAATCTATCTGCATCGTAACTCGGTAAATAGAAATCTTATACCCACAATAACTGATATTATTATCGTACACAGTGGGCAGTAGACGAATAATTTATTCTTATTAGTTCCTTGTAACCGCTTTAGTACAAACAATGCAATACTAACCCTACTGAGCTCGAGTTACATTTATATAGATACTACTAAAATATTATTTTATAATTTATAATATATAATAAATATAGCTTCATGCTGTGAATAATCCTATTCTATTAAATATTCTATTCAATATCCTCCATGTGGAAATCGAACCCACAATCGTTCCCGTCGCACGGGTTTAATTAACTTTTCTCATTTTATATTGATTATGTAAAGTAGACAATATAAAAAAAGTACCTGCTTTAAGTCTTCCATCATCAATTGCTTGGCCTTGTGGAAGTATGCTCTTAATGAATATCCCTAAAGGACCTCGAGGAGAGTCACGTCCGCCCACAATAGTAAAGCCTAATGGCTTCTTTCCGTGTCCCTTCTCAAACGTAATGGTATGATACGTGTGAGTTGGTGCTCGCGGCCTCCTGGGCAAAGTACAGAAATTCGTCGGCGTTTGAGTTTGCACGTCATGTTCACATTCGTTCTTCTCAGAAGTTCGTTCAGCACCGTCTGGCACGTCCACATCGACAATATCACCCGTACAACTAAGCGTTAAACCGTCTTTGTTCGTTCCACCGTAACTCACGACCTGTCGACGCAGTAACTTGTTGTTCATACTGCTGTAGCTTGCGTTCTGGCCTTTCAGGAAGCGGGAGTGCGTGTCCGCCGCGCCGTCCGCCTCGTCCGTTCCTGATAACAGGTCGCGATTACACGCGGATTCATCCTGAGTCTGACGTTCAATTCTGATGTCATACTTATCGTTACGTCGTTCTTTACCTAATATTATGGCATTTTCGTAATCTACGGAACTTTCACGCATTGTAATGATATTTTTTTGTGGCGGTTCCCTTTGTCTCACCTCGGGAGCTATTCTTTCACGTTGCCTACAAATTACGATGTCGATCTCTGATGATCCAGATCTTAGAGCCTCCTTGGCTTCAGACATAGTAAGATCACGTAATCTTCGGCCATTGACGTTAAGGAGTTCATCTCCTATACGCAAAGTGCCTTCCCTAAAAATAATGTTTCAATATGATATAAAAGGTCATTTAAAGTGATAAAAATGTCGACACTAATTATAATTATTAAAAATGTTTAGAATAATATAAATAAAAAAATAATTAATGCCATATAAAATATTTAATTATAATAAAAATAATATCAATATATAAGCTTACCTGTCTGCTAACCCTCCTGGAACCACATGCGCTACTAAATAACCTACATGACCCTCATCTACAAGCTTGGTTTTAGCTATAAATATACCTAGTTCGTCAGAAGGGTTTTTTCTTATTATTCTCACTACTTTGAACTCCGAGTGCTGCTTATTTATACAACTTTTAGTAGGTTTTCGACAAGGTGGTATAGGAGGTATTCCACAATCACCTCTGCTTACATCTCTCTGTCGCATTTTTTGTTTTTCCGTTAATTGTAGAAACTGCGGTTCTGCGTAATCGGGATTTTTAGGCATACGTCTAAGAATTTCTTTCCGGTCCAATGATAAAGCTCTTTGATTGTGTCGTAGTCGAGGCTTAGGATGTTCATTTTTGTCTCTGCTTCGTCGGCTAGATATTCTTGCCTTAGTATAACTTTGGTCACCCGAGACACTTCTGCTATGACTTGCTACGTGTGTATTGGTATGTGAAGCAGAACTTTCACATCTAGATGATATTCTGTCACTGTCAAATATTGAAGAAGCTGCTGATTCATTGACTAGGATTCCTGAATCTGCGTCCTCACAGTCTTGTATTAAAACATTTTCATCATCACATGAGATTTGATAAACGTCATCATGAAAAACAGAATTTTGGCTCTTTTGGAATTCATCAAGTCCGGGTAAAGCACCATAAGAAAAACTTCGCAATTTAGCTTTTACTCCACCTCGTTTCTTACGACTTTTACTTATTGCACTAGTTGACTTAACCATTATATCGTTCCCATTAGGATTTGAGTCCAATTCTTCTCCGTTTTGCTTATAAAGTTTTGAGAAAAATTTATTCGTAGAAGATTTTAAATACCTATCAGACATAGCACGTAGTTTGGCTGATAAACAAGAACTAGGTCCAATCGTATCTTTATCATCTTTAGGCTTAGGTTTATCAGTCTTCTTGTAAGTTTTAGCTGAAGTTGACGCATCTTCGTACGATTCATAGTTATCGTCGAATATCTGATCACTTGATTTAGACAGTTTCGTTCCAGCTTTAGGAATCACATGGTACCGATCGCATTCTGATCCTGAACTGTAGCACCTGGTGCCCCTGTTCGTAAATGACTTACCTTCTCTCCAATTACATTCCACTGGACTCTTTGCAAAAAAGACGTCGTCGTCATAATTTGGCATCTTCACCCAAGGGTTTTGGTTTTCAAATTCAGTATGTACAGGGTCTAAGTATGTATCGGTATAGCGGCAGTGTGATATTTCCTCACTATGTCCAAATCCACTACAATCGCTTCCTGAAGTCGACGCAGCGTCTTCACCGGGCCGCATTGGGGCATTTGATTTGAAACATGATAGTTTTGTATTTTTAACCTTGTCAAGTAACGGGTTTCGTTTTTCTCGATACACCACGTACTCTTTCTCTAAAGAGCCGCCGCGGTTTTTGCGACTATTGCAAGCTTCTTGCGGCGAGGTGGGGCCGTTTTGCAGTGATATTCGCCGAGTCACCGGTGCTTCAAAACTACGTTGACATGGGTGAGGCGATTTTTCTACAATTATTATTTGGTCGTTTAAATTGTAAAAATTGGTTTCCACGGAACTGCTACTACTTTTTCTATTGCTATAGCGAACTGGAGACATATCTGAAATAAGAAATAAAGCTGTTTAAATAAATGTAAGTTTATTTATTCTTTAGCTTCACGCTTTTACGAAAGCAGGATACGAGAGTGGATAAACTAGATCATTTATCGCTAGGTTTGTTTTCACAGACCGCAAAATATATAAGACACATACGGATGAAAATCAAAAATGATTATTTAGTTATATACCTATTCTAGATCTTCGTGAGGTCCTAGGTTCAGCCTCAGGAGAAACGGCAAGTAGCCGCGGCGGCTCAGCCTTTCTGAACCACCGCATATTGCTTCTGGTTACACCATTTTCATTTCACTACTCTGTAACAAAAATTAAAATAATTTCAATTAAATATACCTAATACTATCAAGTAAAATAATATTATGTAAATTTTCACAAACATAATTTATGTTTCCTAAAAACAGCTTGCCATTGGTATGTAAGTACACCAGCTAGGTAAATAATTGACATATATTAAGCGTTGTTGACATAAATTAATTATAGCAAGATATATCCACATTTGGAAAGTATGTCGTTTGTCTCCATTTAAGAAACACACGTATGTTTTAATTGCAAATATACATCAAATTTGTGGTTAGGAGAGCAGGTGATTCTTAGAGGCGGTTCTTAACGCAAAAAATTTAGCAATCCTACAACCAGATAAACTGGTTAGCTATTCAAGTTACAGTAAAGTGCTGTAAGAAATTGAAAACGCTTAAATATTTCTCGTAAACAAGTTGCTTAAATTATAATTAAATGTTTTTTATATACAAATTCCCTTTAAAATATGGCTAGTGCAACTGTTTCATGTATTTTAAGGACGAGTCTTTATAATTTCAATAGTTTTTATGAACTTGCTCGAATAGACACTAAAAAATATATGCAATGCATCGTATACAATTGTATTATTTTTATATAAATAAAAAAAATAATTAAGCAGAATGTTCACACAAGAGTATCAATTTTAATTCTATCCTTCAACAATGCTGTTTACAGGGAAAACGTGTTGCCGAATTTATTTTAAGCATTTATTTCATATATTTTATACAATATATCGAGTTATATTTAAAGTCTGTCTAAATCAAATTTCCTTTGAAACGTTCAAGCATTGTTATTTAACCTCATTTAATGAACACCAAAACTGTTTTGTAAACAAAATTTATAACCAGGTCAAACTGACTTCACAAACTATATTTAATCAAAATATTAGTTTTCACGGTAGCTAATTTTGTAGATATACCTATATATTAAATACAAAAATAACACGGCAAAACCTAATTAGTAGAGTCAGTTAACCCCTATCGTATGTCGTTTGTATCACGTAACTTCTGCCCTGGTCGACAAAAGTAAGTTGTGTAAGTAACATTTGAGGCAATCAATACTTATTATTCTTATTGTGAGATTCATTCTAGTGATGATCTTAAGGCGACGGGAGTATCAATGTCGTTTAGGAATAATTTATGGTTAGTCTTGCGGTATTGTTATAATGTTATAAATCAAATCAACGTAACGCTGTAATCCTGTAAACAGTAGGGTAGGCAAATGATATCATTCCCCAACTTCCGCCGAATTTTTCGAGGCATTGCGTGTTGAATGGCGGAATTCAACGCCGGGCTTTTGCTATGTTGGCAAGCGAAAGAAAGAAAATAATAATTAATTCCCTCGAACCCACAACCGACGCGTTACAGGCACGCCCTTGTCCATTGCGCCACGACTGCCTCGAGTATATGTTTTATATTAAATGATACAAAATAATTAAACGTCACAAATCTTTATCCCGCGACCGACAGCAAACCTGACCAATTAACCTAACCACTAATTTACTTGCGAAATATTACTAATGAAATATACGAAGTTATTAAATGAATTTATTAAATTATACGAAGTTTCATATACTAAACCACTTCCTGACAATTATATAGATTTAGTATGATATTAGATTCTTCTGATTCAAATCAATTGCAGAATTATGCGGTGCAATCACGTCGCCAGCGGTTCGACGACCTTTTGATCCCATGAAATGCAGCTCAACAAACATCATACATATGTGTGATAATTTATGCATCTTGCAGAATCGCTAATGTGAACGTATCGCCAATATTGAGACCAGGTTATCTCGTGTCACATATGTTTGACGTGGCCACGTCGTGTTTCTTAATAAAATGGGTATAAGTATGTAAATGTTGAAATTTGATACGCGTAAGCGGTATATTGAAATGAGAAGCTAATTTGAATTTCGTATATAAAATATAGAATTTTTAGGTCAAAATAGTCATTATAGGATGTAATATATAGTATTTGTCATCTATTTACGGCGTTTTAAAGAGTAGGCTATGATAGGCCTACTGGTAGGTCATTCCAAACAACACTTTGAAGATATAGTAATAGTTAGGTATATACTGATAGATAAAATAACGTCCAAATATCAATGTCCAAAGGCAAAGTAATCTAATTATTACCATTTATAAAATAAATCATTTAAAAACAATTAATTATATTTAAAATTTTTTGATTGCTGAATGAACAACAATTTTAAAGGCAGGCATAAGGATGTACCTACTCGTATTTATAAGTGTAAAGTGTAAACACTCTTACTAATGACATTCAGTATGCAGGTAATGATGTCCTTACGTGTTTTCCGCGTAAACACTACCCATACGCATCAGGAAGTTGCAAAAGGAAGAAGTCGTGTCGAATACATACAATGAACTTACGCAAGATAATCGTTTATCGCTTCATTTTAAAACGAAAATCGACTTGTAATATCTTAATGAGATACGAATAATAATGTAATTTTATCTATATAAGAATATTCTATTTGTATTATATATGTATTTTTGATATATTACATAAATAATATAATATTTGTATAATAATATAGGGTTTTAAAAATTTCTTATGGGTAGACCACAAGCTAACATACAGTACTCTATATTATTTTCTTTCTAGTTTACAACAAAAATATCTTTTAATATATTCATATTTTTTAAATTATAATCTATTCTTTTATAAACATATAAACATACTAGCATATCTCATAAAAAGTGTAAAGAATTTTCTCTAGCTGTTTCTAATGTTCTCTATAAGGAGAGCGGAAGTATATTGAAGCATAAACAAGCGTTAAGTGTAATTAAACGTTGCGTAATAACTAGGAAATATGAGTGTTACGGTAAAAGACCGCAGTGACAACCTTTATATACTGTGTATTGGACTTCTCATGAAGGTAGCTTCCGTGTTTTCTGATAAATCCGATAATTATTGCTATATAAGCATTAATTAATTATTACAATTTTGAGGTCAGACGTAGCGCAGGGCGCGACAGGTTGTGCGTTCGATTCTCATCGGAGGAAATGAAATATTTAATGTTTCATTTAAAGACGCTACTCAATAGGCAATGCTTCAATACTTCAGAATTCGGCAGAAAGTAGGAGAACGGAGTGTCTTAACGCTAGGTTCCCTACGTAGAATACCTACAGCGTGAACCTAAAAAAATATTACAAAAATACTCGCAAAAGATGAAATGATACGAATCTTTATTTCTTAATGAATTTTCAGTACAAATTTAAAACAATAGTTATATTTATAAAACAGGATATTCACACTAAAACAAATAATTATAACATGAACGACACTGTATATAAAATATCACACTGTAATCAATGATTGTAATTGACAAAGTAATATTCCTGGAACCAAAGTTTTACTTATTATTGAAGTTTGAAATAATAATATACGATTACCGATCAAATTTACGAGCGTTTGTATTCTTCGAAGTCGTAAAAATGAATGATAGATACACACAGTTAAAGACATAACGTGAATATATTTCGTTTTGAATTTCATCGTTATTGCGAAACAACAAATATATATATTTCTTTTTTTTTTCAGCTTCACGCTGTATCCCGCACACAGTAGGGTAGGCAGAGGGATTCTAGTGGTAAGACACTCCGTTCCCTATTCTCCGCCGAAATCTGGAGGTATTGCTTGACCAGAGCAAAGAAACTAAAATATAAATTAAAATAAATGTTTCATTTCTTCTAGTGGGAATCGAATCCACAACCAGTTACGTTTACACACACAACACACTTGTGTCCCTACACCACGACTGTCCCTCACTTTCAAATTAATCGTTATAACAAAACGACAAAACTAAATTTTTCTGCTATTAATAATACTGTGGAATACATTAAAAGGCTTCATAATTTCAAAAAAGCCGCCATATTCGACTTTTGTTTCTAGAAACCATTATAATGTAGAACCGGAGACGATAAGCATTGTTTAAGTAGCTTATGTGGGTACGAAGTACGGTATAACAAACGACGTGTAGGCAGATATTTGTATATAAAGCATAATTACATTTTATAATTTCAAATTACAACTGATTCTTGACTTCTCTGTTTCGTAACAGTGAACAATGGAGACATAAGGTCACATATTAAATAAAGTTTTCAACATTACTGATTTATTCTTAGATCATTTAGTGTAAGATTAAGAATGTGGCGTAAATGTCCCAGTCACCTCTTTTTAATTTTGAATACTATATAATTGTATTGAAAAACAAATACCTTTTAAATATTTATCTTTTCTTTATAATTTGTTCCGCCCATAGCAGGCTTATTTTAAAAAAGCTAACTATTTGAGGCAGTGCATGGATATCGAACCTCCAACTATCATAATTAACGTTAAGACACTCCTATCTCAACAACAATTATCGTATTTCTAATAGTAAAATATTGAGATAGAAAAACTTACTGTCGCAAAATTTTTCCACACATTTTGAATTACGCTAAAACGTCAATACCATAATAATTCCGTATTAATTCTAAATATTGGCATTTAACCAGAATCAATCAGGCCCAAGGATAAGGAAATAAATATGATTTGATTTGCAAATAAAACGAGCTTAGGCTATCTTGATTGAACGCTTTAATTGGATTTTATTGATGTTGGTATCATATTACAGAGGATTTACCTACATATATTTTGTCTACTACGAAAATTTTATACACTACAGCTTAAAGGTTAGTTAGTATTTGTAGTTACACAATTTTATTTTTACCAGAAAATTATTGGCCTTAAATTATCTATTTTTCAGGAAAAAAGTTTTATCTTAACTGATGGCAGGAGAGATATTTGTTTACATTTGAGAGCAAGAGAGATATTATAACATTTTATTCCTATTCTAGCTATTGAGTAGCTTTTCGCTATTCGACAAAGTAATTTAGTAAGATGCATTTTTTCTTTACTCAAGAAGTTTAAAGCGTGAGATACTGGTAGAACTAACATTTTTATGGGGAAAAATTATATCTAAAAATATTTATTTTAAAGTAAAGAAATATTATGTATTTACCATCGAAGCAATATCTGAAAAAGCAAACGAACCAATATCTCGAGATATTGGTTAAAATTAATTTGAGATAGAAATAGGCGCGAGAGATAAAATCTCTATATTTTGCTAAAAAGACCTCGCTTCGATACAAGCTAAATATTTTTGTAAGCTTCCTTTGAATTTTACTATTCTCAAGTTTTGCTTTGCTGTCCTCCGAACCTCGAGACAATGCGCGGGGCTCAAACCTACAATCATCGACGTCACACTCAGACGCTGCACAACCGTGCCTTTACGGCCCAACAAATCCTACATAATATAAATACATAAATCTAAATGCATTTAGTATTTAACCAAAAGACTTGTCCATTTCTTCTTCACCAACAAAAGATTTGCGCTAACAATTTTTCAAATAATATGAATAGTGTGACAGTTGCTAGTAACGGTTACGATCAAGAGTATTGGAGTAAGGCATTACTGTATGCCATTGAATGGACTACTGTTATATGGTCATTACCTTTTATAAAATTATATTGTGGCACAGTTCATAAAGTTGATTAGGCTTGACAGTTACAGGTTCAAATTTCAGTCGGGAAAATATGTAATATACATACATATTTGTAAAATATATTATTTTATACGCTACAATAACATGAATAAAATATAAAGATAAAAATATTTAGTATGATAAATGAGTTAAATATTTATCTTATTAACTCATATGTAAGCAAAGCCCTCGTAGGGCATGAAGTAGCGTATTTTCATTACAGATATAAGAAAACATAATATCAAGTTTAAATTGGTGCTTAATTACAGGTGAACTTAACTAATATCATAATCAAAATCAAAATCCGTACTAAATTGGTTCCAACTTGTAAAAATATTGTTATTGCCCCCATAGAATGGAAATTGCTTATGTTTTCATATACGAAGTATAAGTATCATTAATCATTGTATAGTTTTTGTTCAGTGTATTTGGATTTGCATTTATATTCTTCATTTGGCTGAAATCCAAGGACAAGGATGAACTTAGACGACTTCCTTATACAAAAGCTTGCAAAATTGTATTATTTGTATAATTTACTATGTCTAGCCGTTTTTTCTATTATTTTAGACGAAATACTTGTGCCAGCCGTGTATATGTTACCTCACAGGTTATGGGTTCGATTCCCACTCGAAAAAAATTAATATTTAATATTATCAACACGTAATGCCTTCAGAATTTGGCAGTAAGGGGAGAATGGAAGTGTCTTAATGGGAACGGCGTGTCTTAACACTAGGTTCCCAGGTTCTGCTAGGTGGATATAGCGATATTTTCAATTGTTTAGTTTGGTTTCCCAATCAAAACTGTGGTGTTTTAATGTTATCTCATGTAATTGAGTAATTTGAAAATAGAATGGTCATACATAGGGTATTTATTCTATTTTACATTCTTAAAAATATATATGTTTTAAAAAAACTTTTCTTTAATATAATTAAAAGACTAACAGAGGCGAATGAAATGGAGGAGATTACCTATTATATACGAAATAATAATATACAAAAATATGTAAAATATTATTATGTAAAGCTTCACCAACGTATTCATACCCATTATAATGCAAATTAAGAATAGGGAAAGGAAAGAGAAACTGCCTTATTTGGTATAGAACACGTATCCGAGTAATCAGTATTGGTGTTGCGAAGGTATACGATTTCGAACGGTAACGTGGAAAAAATACGAAATTTGTGCAAAAATCGTGATAGAAATACCCTTGAAGTGTAAATAAATAACGGTAAATAAAATTACATCTTTTTTCTAAAATATTTTATTTATTAATATAGGATAATTTAATAAGCGTAAAAGCGAGAAAGAAAACATAAATATTTTAATATTGATAAAGCAGCGCTTACGCTTTTTACGATGTTATTTTTAAGCGTTTAGAGAATCAAACTCTGGTGCTGAACTGTATAACAGCTAATACCTCTAAAATATCCGAGAAATGGGGAATAATAGTAAAGGCTCTCTTTGTTTACATTGAACACAGACGGAACCTGAAAATCTAGTGTTAGGACACTTTCCCTATCACGATGCTCCCGTTTTCGACTTTTCGCCGAATTCTTGAAATATGGTGTGTTGAGTTACGGAGTTCAACGCCGTGTTTTATCTCATTAACCAGAGTGAGGATACAAAGATGTTTAATATTAATAAAAAATATTAAATTCATTTATGCTCAAAAAGCATTTAATTTTTTTATATGTATGTATACATATATGTTTGTCATTGCCAGTATTGTATACAGGCAGCTTATTTGTAAGCGTCTTTTAGCCTTAAGGCTCCGCCATTGAGTTGCAAGGAATCAATGTACTGACAACGCGGTTGGAATTTCTAAAAGCCACAGAACGATCAACCACATAACTGAGTTATGTCCGGTATACTTTATACTCTGGTTTCACTTAAAGCAAGGCAAACCGCTTAGATTAACATAATTATTTATAGAGCCCGAAATTTTCATTAGTTACTACCTAAGATAACTACAAATTTTAGTTGATGAAAATAATATAACTATTTATATACATTTATAGTTTTGAAAGGTTTTAAAGAAAGATATTAATATTGCAGCTGATAATTTTTATCTATTTGATAATTTCGGGAAAAACTGAAAATCTAATTTTAACAGGAAATAATAAAAATCTAAGCAAAAATTATAAAAAAGTATTATAATATAAATGTATTTTATATTTTGAGATTTTAAAATTTGTTTTTAAATATTTTTTGCTTCTTTTTAGGTTTTCTTTCACATGAATAATTTGAAATAATATGTGATTGATTATAAAAAAAAATTACGTACCTAATATATCTTAAATCTTTTTTCTATTAGTTTTTAAAGCGACAACGACGTTCAAATCAACTGAATGTCAACATCGAACGTCTAAGATTAGCAGTGACGCATCGAACTTTTAGTACTTACGGTATACGTAATTTGGCCTACAAATTATAATGCTTCTCCGTGTACTCTGTCTTATTGCCTATAGACAGTGTTGGAACTGTTTTTTTTTTTAACTTTTCCTTACAGGCTTATACTAAAAACTCATGGTCATGTCATACATTATGTTATAAAATACATGTTTTTTTTATTATTAATAAATTTTGCCGCGGACATAGGTATAACAAAGGTTGCCCTGATGACATACCTATAAATAAAAAAAATATAAATTAAAAAAAAAACAAATTCGATCGATATTTGAACTTGAAACCACCTATCTTCAGTCAATTGTGCAATGGTAATCTACAACGATATTCGTTCTGTACTTACTTACATTAGATTTAAATAATATTAAATTTAAGTTACATAGGTAGCTATTTTTTATCTAAAACTTGTCTACACGGCAGACTCCATGACACTAAGTAACATTTACAATGTTAGAATGACGTCATTTATGTATAAGGTTATTTTTGATATTATATAACCAACCTATGATCTCACTGCCGTAAATCATAAATATATATAATAAATAAATAAATATAGCAATTATTTTAGTATTTATATCTCTATACATTATCCACAAATTGTAGTCACGATATGAATGTCTCCTTTATCCATTACTAACTTTTTGCAATAGTTGATGTTATTATTCGTTCTTTATTAGCTTAATAAATCGTACCTGCAATTAAAGGCTAGAATCCTACTTGAATGACCTACTATTCAAAGTTCCTACATTTTTAAAACACCATTAAAATCCAATAATACTATATTTTTTCGACATACGGAGTATTGAGTGGTGGAACTAAACGCCGCGTTATTTCTGGTCAGTGGAAAATACAATAACTTATAATAAAACTCGTCCCAGCTCTGCGATGACGTTACACCTCTGGCTTATAATTTACTTCATGATATTTATCTTAATTTTACAACACAATGATGTCATTTTACGCATCACGTTCATTTGAACTTGACCGTAGTACAATCAAGATATGTTGTTTATAGCCGCTATTCTTTGTCACTGTCATAAATTCTACTTTACTATTATTATCCATAATTTTTGTTCTGTATTGATTAACCTTATTAATTAATCAATCAGCTTGACACTCTATCCTGCAAACGACAGCGTAGGCAGAGGAAACTTAGTGTTAAGACACTTCGTTCTCCACATTCTGTCGAATTTTTCGAGGTGGTGAGTGGGAAACTCAACACTGGGCTTTTGCCTTGGTGCCAGACGGAAGAAATGAAAATATTGCTATCGCTTTCGAGTGGAGATCGAACCCACAACCGTCACGTTACAGTCTCACGCTTGTGCTCCTGCGCCACTACGGTCTCAGTAAGTATTAATTTTGATCTTATTTAGTTTTATTTTCATAAATCACATAATTCATTGAACCGCTGTGTGTAAACCAATAGTTTATGTTCGAATTTAATTATCGAATCGACAGCTCACCAGAAACATGTCTTCTTCAGAAGAAATGAAGAAAAGTGTTCTTAGCTGATCATCAGACCTACAAAATTGAACACATTTAATATGGAATACCTACTAATAATAATGAAATGAAAGGGTTCACAATACAAACAGACCGCCAAACACAGCATTTGCATGCAGCTCAGTTCTTTATTGCCAGACAGAATTAGGCGTCTGCTGTGCCTTTTTCTTACAATTCAATTGAGTCGAACTCATGTGAAGCTTTACGTTCAATGAAGTGAAAACTGAAGGTTGATAAAGCAGCTTATTTGAGAAATAAGAACATTTCGCAATTTAAACGCGATTTGAGTAAGTGAATTTGGAAGAGATTACAAGCGCCGCCGTCTAGATATGATTTTATTTAAATAAATTTGTTTTCGTCTTACAGGGATGCTATAAATAACAGAATCGGAATATTTATTATTACATTATATTTCATTTATTGTTATTAATAATGAAACAATGAGAACACTAGTATGACATCACGACAGTAAAACAGTCACGACAGTGAATCTGTTGCTAGACATTTTTTTATTCAATTGCATTAAATTACCAATTTCATTAATTTCATTAATTAAGTTTTATAAAATAATATTGTAATACTTTTATATTAATTATTTTAATATAATTCTAGAACTAAAGCGTAACGTAATTAAAATGAGTAATAAGTTGAAGTCAACAAACAACCTAAATACTTTTTTAAAACACAACACAGAAGTGGCGGTTATAATTAAGTTGAGGAATTGTTGTTTCAGGCTTACTGTCATGCAGTCATGAATATTCATTGTTTCGTAACAGTTTTGTTTGGTAAATAACTTTGAGTTCTAGAGAAAATGTTAAGCGCCTCAAAAACATGAAATATTCACAAGCTCCTTTGTCTTTCCACACTGAAGATGAACCGTAAACATGGACATTTACAAGATAAAGCATATATGCTGGAAATCTTACGACAAAATTAAAATGGTGTAATTTATTTAATGTATTGTTACCATAGCATGAAATAATAGCAACTGGAGCTAAACTGATTTTTTTTATAATAAACGTCTATAAATCACCACGGTAAACAAATGAAAAGTCAAAATAGTTAATATATTTTCTAATAGCTTCACTCTATAACCCGCACGCAGCAGGATAGGCAGAGGGAACTTAATGTTAAGACACTCTATTCCCCGTTTTTCATTGAATTCTCGAGGCATTGCGTGTTGGAGTGGTGGAACTCAACGTAACGCTTTGCCTTGTTATCAGAGTGAACAAATAAAAATATTAAATATGTCATTCCTTCAATTGAGAATCGAACCCATACCTCACGTCACGACTGTCCTCAATAAATAAATACATTTTATTATTAAAAAGCCTTTCTCGATACACTATTATATTATATTATATAGAAAATAATTACTGATCCATACAATAATGGAATGTTGTATTTGTTAGTCAATGAATTATAGCCGGCGTCCGCTAATCCCGTATCAACGGCTCGGAAATAATGTGAAATGAATGGGCATCGGCGAGGTTCAGTGATCTCTATCTTCCCACCGGCACCGGCGAGGTAGGTAACGTCATTTTAAATGGTACAATAGTGCTAGGAATATTCCTTATGTGGATTGTTTAATATTTTCATTTTTTATCTGTGGTAAAAAGGCAAAATTCGGCGTTAAGTTCCGCCTCTTAACACGCATTGCCTCTAGAATTTCGATCGATTCGCTTAAATTCGGAATCCAATCTACACAAGAATATATTGTAAGACTTTCAAGCATTAAATTGTAGATTTTGAAGGAGTAGGTATAATGTTATAGGTATAGTATAAATTATTAATTAATCATTGAATGTTAAGCATATATAATAATTAATTGTAAAGTCAGTCTAGTCTATGAAATAAAAAAAAAATATAAAGCCATCAATTTCCTTATCCAAAGTTATTTTGCATATTCCATCTAAAGTAAGCGATAGCGCACAACGCCGCCTCGCTTTAGTTATTAGACTATGGAAGCGTGTTTGACCGGGATTGCATCCTCGTGAGAGATTAGAAGACACGTCGTTGCATCGACGACACCTCATGTATGTAATATAATATAATATAATATAATCATAAAACAATATAATTATACCCATATAATATTTGAGAATTTTTAGTATTTAAAATCTTTGTTATTGTACGTTAGTTGACTTTATCTTTAAATCGGAGTTCCCAAGATGAGTCAGTATTTAATATGTTTGTGTGTGCCATATATCTACATATATATTAAACTTTAATCTAATATAAACGCGCTTATCATTTGTTTGATTACCATTGCCTACTGTAATAGAGAATAGCCAGTTTTTAACGCCATATATTCAGTTTTTTGTACAGTATGTCCGTAATACATTAATAATTTCTCATATTTTTATATTAACGCATACATATAAACAAAAAGACAAAGATTTATAAGTACTACAAAAAAATCCTATAGATAATCTTATATTATTTTACATGCCACTAACATACTTTACCAATTTGGACTATTTAATAGGTTTTTTTAATGCGAACATTAAAAATTATAATTGCTATTTTTTATCTATTGAAATAGTAAGTGAATGTCATATACGTATAAATATATATTATAATTAATTATAAAAACCAGTGATATTACATTCTTAAGTCTTGTAACTTGTTTCAGAGCAAACATTTCGACACCTGAGCGCACACCTGGGCATACGGCGCAATACGCGTCTATCTATAAGTATCATTATAATTGCCGTAAGCTATAAAAAATATATACTGTATTATTTATCTAAGAAATATATTATTCTTATAATTAAAAAGGTTTTTATTCTTTAGTTTTTGCTATGAGAAGTTTTTGCCAATATTAATTCTATTTATCTCTATTTTGAGAATTAAACAAGGAAACAGGTGATACATAAAACTAGTGTCGAACTTTGAATACCTAGTAACACTGCCCCATACATATATCTTAACTAAACTACTTTAACTTTGCATTGTTTCTTAGTTGTTATTACAAATCTACAATAATTATAATTAGAGCCATCTCTACATAGAGTATTATTTTCATGGCTATTCTAGATTATACTATTTTTTACTTATCGAGGCAGCGGTTTCAATTATTAATAATATCAAAACAGCTATAAATAAAAAGAAATCATTAAATTAAACGATATCTAACCGCATTTTTTATTAAACAGTAATAACCGAGCATTACTTATAATAAGATAATAAGGTAATTTCTTACGTTTGCTTTCTTATATTGACCAGCACGACTTACGAGACTATCAGCGATTAGATAAGGTCTATCCTGTAATTCTGGTCGTGATGTATGCAGTGAAAGTAATATAAGTTGATATAGTCGCATTCGTAATCGTTGGTTTATATTATTGTCAATATAATATGGTTCTCGTGATATATGGATGGTCTTTGCACGTCATAATTGAGTCGTTGTATGAAAGTGTATGAAAATGGTTGTTTTTGTATGCACAGATTATTAATTGTGTTTTGTAATGAATAAGAAATGTGAATACAGTGTAGGTTTAAATCCCGTTCCAATGAATGTTCTGGTTAACCAGAAAGCAAGAAATACTCTAAAACGGTTCTAAAAACTTATCAAAAGTATGTGTAAAAGTAAAGACGACAAGTAAAGAAGGTACCTAGCTATATTTTTAGAGTGTGGAAATATCGTAGTTTAAAATTTTGTATTTTATGAGTTTTCAAAACTTTACTTAACAATAAATATTTATTTGTAAGTATTTATTTATGTTCAATTTTTTAAGAATGTCTATTTTTATCTTAACTAAATGATATTCATATTCCATTAGAAATACTCGAATTCCCAATAAGCAACATACTCGTACGTACATAGGTATATGTATGACAATAACAAAGAATATTCTTAGTAATGAAGATAAACTAAAATAATTGAGGAAATATAAAACATATGATAAATTATGGTATATATTAACATGCATACATCGAAATTAAACATAAAAACACGAGGCGAAGTAGTAACTCACGTCTGCGAGTATGCAAGGCCAGTTTTATTAGTGTTTCTGTGACAGTGTATTTATTTAGTAGAATATCTATACTAAATGTTAAGTTGAAATATTTAATATTTATGTTGGATGAAAATTTAATAATAAAAAGTTAACAAATTTACCGTCAGCAAATATAATAACCACGTCAGCGTAGAGACTGTTTCGTCAAAATCGCAGACAGTATTCTCTCTATTATAAACTGCTGGCAAAGCTTTTACATCTTTTTTGAATGCAAAACGATGTCCATTGTAATTGAAACGAGTTAAGTCATAATATACCCTATTGGTGAAATAATGACAAAATTGTGTAATTATTAATAAATAAGTTTTTTAGTTTTTTTTAATAAAAGAATTAAGGAGAATTAAAGAAGAATAGAAGAAGAATATGATATACACATGTGTAATATAAATAAAAAAACAAGAAATATTCTAAATGGAGTGTTGTAAAAGATAAAACCATATAAAATATGTCCAACTCTCAATCATTCAAAAACATGTGTCAATTGAAAACTCAAAGTAACAGATAAACCTAATCAGTAATGTATAAAAACTATAATAAACGCTGTTATCTATATAATTTTGACATGTCAATATAAAACGATATGAGAATATCAGAAAAATTAAAACTTGTAGTTTTTAAAGAAAAAAATATGCCGTCGGTGTAGATTTTGGACGTTTTGCTTGTGACTCTCACAGTTCGTCTGCTACGTGTGTACGGACGGACGTAATTGATTTATTTGATGGCATTCTACATGTGCCTTTTTCTTTTAAAATTGGATTAGTACATAGAAATATCCTTTATTCCATCGTTTTAACTATTTATCCATTAAATTTTATTTCGCTTTTTAATATTTCTTTTTCTGTGCATAGACTTCGACATTCTTATACACAACATCTGAATTACGCTAAAATGAGTAAAATAGAGAACTCACTGAAGAGAAAGAAAACTTAGATAAATGTAGATACAAATATTTCCTCCCATATGAATTTATACATTAAAACTTTTACTTGTCTATAAAATGATATTTTTAAAACCAGACGTTTTTATTACGATTGCTAATAATAAAATGAATCACGCTCTGGAATGCATTGATGAATCGGCCTTCATTTCAAAATCGTCGTCGAGTACAACTCAACTTTAATATCAAGAGACCGAAGAACACTCGTGCCTGCTATTCTGTGCTTAATTATTATCATCTTAATTAATTAAAATTCAATAAATATTTAATAATAACATGCAATTGTTATTATTGACAATTATTTTGTGTTGTTAATTATTTTCTTATAAATCTAACTTAAAAACTAAGCTGCAAAGTTTACCAACCTGAAATCCAAAAGCTCGGCTATAAAATCTTGTACAATAAATTAACCACATACACAGTTTTAACTAATATTAGATATAAGTAAAATATAAGCAACACTTCATTGATGATTTTCTTTCTTTTAACACTAAAAACTCACATAAAACTATTTACACGTCCGTCCAACATGAACGCTAAACTCAACTGAAGTCTGAACTCAAGTTAAGAGACGTCATACATGGCGGACATATACGGTGACGCTTCCTTGATGCTTTTACGATGAGTTTCGTTCATTTCCTCTCTCATCTTATTTTCCGTTACTTTCTTGCTTATTTCCCAGCAATGGATGATGTATTATAAATATACACGGTTTGCATCTTCTATGGATACGTAGACTATAAGATTTTCTCACTCGTAAACAAATTCGATTCAAAAATGAGATTATAATACTCATCTGAAGTCGTCGGAGCGATATTCCTGCGGTTATATCCCTTGTAAATTGTGGCAAAAAAAAATTAAATTGCTTTTTAACTTTTGTGTTTTCTAGAAGCTTATATTGGTATATTTTTAGTGATGTAAAATATATGGAAAAAAAAACAATTTATAAATCAAAAGGTAATAAGAATTGTATAAATGGGTAATAACAGATTAATTTCAAAATATAATTAGAGTAACACGTCTGTATTAGTTCTAATGTTGTAAGTATTCAACTCAGACCGTGAGAATACAAAAACTTATATACCTATATAAAAATATGAAGTTAGCGGCAAAAAATGCAAGCACTATTATTTTTCTTAACAAACCCAACGTTTCTGAGAAGAATCTGGTTATTTATATTTCTCCGTTTTACGGTTAATAAGTTGTTAATTGTTTTCAAACAAGGCTTTATTAGATACAAAGCTCGAAGAGCTTTTAAAGAATCTTCACTTCGAAAATAAAGAAATGCAAACATTTTTAATCTACATTTTTAGTTATTTTTAAATAAAAAAAGTGAAGAAAGATTTAAATTTCTGTTAACTTCAAAGAGTTTGTGGTACGCATTTTAAATAAGAGAATGCTTATTTATAATGAAACAACAGTTTCAGAGAGGAAATATGGAACGAGGCAAAAATAGAGGTTCATTGGGTTCGCTAGTCGATTAAGCGGGGTTACTTCCGGATGCTGGGAGGATAGAGTGCTCCAGCGTATACTTTGCTTATTCCATTTTACCTTCTAACTATAAATAAAACATCAGTTGACCTCTTTACCTTTTATATTTAACTAGCTCGTATGAAATACTAGCAAGTTCTATGTATTTATACTGTATTTAAAAATTATAAAACATTTTACACTTATTTGTAATATTGTACGTATAATATAATAATATGCTTTACATAGCTTTCGATCGGAAAAAGGTATAACCGAGTGCACTCTCTTAAATAAGTATTTTTTTTATTTATAGAGAATTAAAGTAATGCAGATTAGTAAATAACTAATGATGTAGTTCAACCAGGCAAAGCTGCGAGCGGGTTACTAGTCAATAATAAAAAGTTAACCAAAATTCCACTAAGCGTAATAATGGAACAAAAGCTATCTCCTAACTGGAACATTCTAACTTTATTAATCAACTTTGTAAAGGCTTAGTTTATGACTGACACCATTCATTTTACTCGACACAGCTTATTTAATGACTTTTTGAGGCATGAAGTCTCAGTTGCGATGAAAGGAATGTACATCGCCAGTTTAACTCGAACCTTACTTTATATTGGGTTGCTAAGATCTACCTTTTGATCTTCATATTTAGTAATATCTTTTAAAAGTGGCTTTATCTAGTCTACTTTTCAA
>JAEBDU010012256.1:0-10112 GCA_016802625.1 Heliconius numata | reverse complement strand
AGTTGGTTACAAAGACTGGTGTCGGTCAGTTTCTTATTGTCCCAGAACACGGAGTACGAATCCACTTCGGGGTTGGTGCCTTTGTACACTTTTATCGCGTGTTCTACGATCTGTTGAAAGTATATGTATTTATATTTAGCGACTTTCAAAATATTATTTGCCTTTGGAAAATAGATAGCAATGTTCGTCATTAGTCCTCTTTAAAATTCTCTATGTAGGTACTTACTTCCATATACGTACATATCACAATTTATATATTTATATTTACCTAATTTTGTTTGGGAAGCAAAGAGAATCTAGTAATAATACATTTTTCAAAAGTAAACATCACCATAACTGTTACTGGTGGTGTTGAGCTGCGCCATTTAATACCGAAGAATTATACGTATCAAGAAAACTCACACGATTAATGCTACGTAACTTAACGCCAAACATACTAACGAAAGAGAACATTTCAACCAACCTTCAGATCCTTATGCAGCTCCGCGCCCCACGTGTCCTGCACGCAGTGCCGCGGCCACAGGCGCTGCTTCATGGGCGGCGGGCCCGCGAATATCACCGTGTCGTACGCTTGCGCCTTGTCCGCTGACACCTGGGAGCGGATAGATGAGTCACTACGGTTTCTTAGTGAGTTTTTAAGGTCTGGGTAAGTAACATGTCGATGTCGATTTGGTCGTAAAATCGTCGAAAGTGGGGAACTGAAGTATCATAACAGGGAGTGTCTTAACATTAGGTTCCCAGAATCCCTTTGCCTACTCTCACTTAGTGCCAAATAGGTCCCAAACTGTAGGTCCACAGCAAGTGCCCTATCTTATAGGTTTTGGTTACGCGGTGTATTACAGAAACAGAAGAACTGCATTTAATAACAGAAGCATAAACGCTCGTATCTTTTGATTGCACTAATCTAAAGCTAGCTCGTTTTTTTCTGTGCCTCAAGACTTAAATACCATAGACCTAATACATTTAGTTTATTTTCAATTCAGCTGATACTTTTACGCGATCCTGAGATAAATAGTCTTGACATACGATATATATTGACGTTCCGTTTTTACTTCCTGAGGTACGGAACCCTAGAAAGTTTAATTACTTAATTATTTCACTAAATAAGCGTTGTATACTATTAACTTACGGGGCTAGAAGGATGCAGCTCTCTCATATGCACGTTGTCGATGAAGCTAACATGATCTGGTGGATGCCAGTCCAGGGAATAGAAGACGCAGTCGAACGGCACTGACTCCAGAAGCCTATTGATAGGATCTACCACCTGGAAATTTAATATATTTCTATTATAGCAAGATAAATAAATAGATTATTCACATATTATTATAAAAAAGCATTAGGTATCTTTATTTAATAACTCTTAATTTTCATCAATATAAATATAAGTAGGTACTTGCAAAACCTATTAATATTAACTGATTTATATTTTGTATTTAAGGCTTGGCTTGTCATACAGGCTTAAATTCTATTAGGTATAATAGATAGAATATTAGGTAGGTATTCTATTAGGTATAATAGATATAATAGATAGATAGAATGCTAAAGAAGAAAAATATTTATAAACAGACGGACGGTTACCAACAGGCGTAGGTTCTAGTTCGAATTAGAAGTCCGATTTCGAGTTAGAAACGTAAAGAGTGATAAACAGTAAACTTCCACAAATTGGTAAAATAAAAATATAGTATTGAGACCGTCGTAGCGCAGTGGCATACGCGACGGTTGTGGGTTCGATTACGTTCCACTCGGGGAAATGAATTATTATTTATTAATACTTTCATTTCTTGCTGCTATATACGAGTGAAGCTGAAAAAAAAACGAAAATATAGTAGATATAAGTCAACTCATATGTAACCAATGCCTTATAAATACAATTAGCTAGATACAATACGGGGATATCCGGTTAAATTGGATCTATTTTGTAGGCTTTATGAAGCGTAAAGCCGTTTTTCATTGTTGAAGTGCCCTAATACCATGATTGTTATTTATTATATGCCAACACAATACATTCACTATTAGCTACCTATTTATCTATATATCTGTATTAACTTAATGTATATGGCCAGAGGGAACCTGGGAACCTAGTGTTAAGAAACTACGTGGCCCATTAAGTTATTTCCTTTCCCAACTTTTCGCCGAATTCTGGAGGAAGCGATGAAATGTAAATATTAATAAATAATAATTCATGTTCACGATTAGAAATTGAACCCATAACCACCGTGTTTACTTATTACGGCCTTATTTTTATTTTATTTTATTTAATGATATTAGTTGGAATATTCATATCTATAGATTTTTGTAACAATTTAATATACCTAATTTATAGTTCGTGATTCATTGTGACATGCACTTTGCAAGAAACAATACCATTGTGACGTGAATTACACCGAACTGCAACTCAATTTAAAAAGATTTAAAGGTAAACTAACAAAGATTTTTTCATTTTATTTCTTTTGTAAACATTTGATTGTTTTAGCCCATTCTAAAATTATGAATTTGGATTTGCTTATAAAGAAAAAAAAATATGTATCGAATATGGATATCAGTCTTGCCAGGCGACCCAATTCTATAGTATACTTTAAAATTCCCGACTCTCCTACTAAGTAATAAACTAAGTAATTCATCTACTAAGTTTATCTTTGTAAGGCTAAACTTAATTAATAAAAAACATTGTTTAAATCATTCGGCAAATTTAATACGTTTGACTGAAAGCGATGCAAAATCAAACAATTGTAAGTAATTTAATTTTTGATTAAACGTAGGTTTTTTTTATATAATATAATAATATTGAAGTCGTAGTGGTCGAGATAAATTGTTTTGACAGACGGAGAAACTATAACGGTTCCGGAAGTTTATGGCGATATTTACGCAACCCTAAATACCACCATAAATTTCCACACCCACTTTCCATCCAAATTAAAAAAACAAACATTATAATCGACGACAACCGCAATAGGTGCATTCGACGATTAGTTTCAATTGGTTAAACATGAAACTTATTAAAACATCTTGAAAACTTGGTTTAAAGCAGTACCGAATCGGCAAGCCACCACCCCATTTCGGTGCCTGGCACCGATTCGATGGCCTAATTGGTATTCGCCACCTCGACGTGTGAATGGTATTCAAAGCATTTCTAATTTAAGCACCTTGGCACCTTGGCACTGACAGACCTTTGGGTTTCTGATGGAAAGTGGGGCTAATGGGATCTATTTACGTCTGTGGTTCTGTTATAGGTATTAGTTTACTTCACCTTTTGTTATATTACATAATATAAGATATAGGATTTAGGCCAGTCGTGCGACTATAGATGTGATAGGTTGCGAGTTCGATTCTTACTCGGGGATTTCCTCGCTACGGTAACGAAGCCAAATTCCTGCAGACTTTGGCGAGAAGAGGAAAACGGAAGTGTTTTAATGGGGACGGAGTGTCTTAACACTAGGTTCCCAAGCTTAAAAAAGTGTTTTAATACTAATTTTAAGTATTTTTGAAATTCGCAAACTAACCTTAGTTAACCTTAATCGAACATAGCGAAATTCGATATTACGAGTTTAAGTTAATACGACATTACAGATACTACTGTAAAATATTATAATTATTTATCTAGTGCCCAATAATAATGATTGTTAACAACAAAATTTACCCAGGTGAGAAACTTTATGAAAATGTAACAAACAAAGATGCTAAGAAAAAATTAGCGATAGCCATATCAGGATATGCTACGACAGAAACACAAACGTTTTTAAAAATATTGTTTTAACATTGAAGTGGCATTCTACATTAAGGAAAAGAATATTTAGAACACTTGAAAAAAAAATTGCTTCAGAATACTTATTTTGTTATATTTTTTTTTGCAATTTCAAATTCAAATTTTGATAAGTCTTTTAAATTTTTAATTTAAATAAACAAACAAACACACATAATACAATTACGTACCTAAAGAAACAGCACAGTATATATTTTCCTGTTATACGATTATACTATCAACGGGATCTACGGGGATTCCTGGAATTCACTAGTTATCAGTCATCAATTATCATTTATCCTCATATTTTCCATTGACAGTTATTGATTCAACCTTGGTCTCATATGCAAATGCAATAAGAAAATTGACTCTATTCTGTCTTAGAAGAGGAAAATATTGAGAGAAATCTATGATAAGTCCTTACGTTTTCAACCTACAATTTTGTATTAATTCCTGAGGTGTTGCCTTGATACAACAATATTTAAAAAGTCTTCAAAAGTGATAGACATTTCCGTTTCTCTCCGCTCGAACTGATAACCTAGATTGGCGTGCAGAGTAACTAATCACTTCACTCATAGGTAACTCTTTACCCACTAACCCTATTCCGTACCCATCACAAGCAGGTATAAATTATTGGAATATGGCCAAAGTAACAGTTTCGTGAAGTTTATGGACAAATTGGTTAACTAACTTCGTTATCTGCGGTTAATGCAATTTTTGCAGCCAACATGCAATTTCTTCATTTTTGATTTTGGCTCCAATAAATCAAAGCCTATTTGTGCCGCAGTTGCCTAATATATGTATAACGTTACGCGAAGGTTGCGGTTTCAATTTCAGCCGAAAGAATGTTTATATTTAAAATATTTCTTTTAGTATGATTTAGTTAGATCATTTTTATTTGATTTTTTGTTAGGTAAAGCTATGGGCAATAGTGTCCACTTAATGAAAATGTAAATTGTAAAACATAATCTAAAAATGGCTGGTTGACGCAACAATTCTATTTAAATAGTAACGTGGAGTGGAGGTACAAGATGATATTTTAATAAGATTTTAGAAATAATAAAATGTTATCATGAATAGCAATCCATTGTCAAAAGCAATCCAAAATTAACGAATTCTTCAGACCAGTCGTGACGCAGAGGCAATGGCGACAGGTTGTAGGTTTGATTTCCACTCGAGGAAATGAAATATTAAATATTTTCATTTTTTCGCTCTGGTATAGAGGAGGCAAAGCGCAGCGTTAAGTTTCCCCATTCAACACGCAATATCTCCAGAGTCGGCGGAAAGTGGGAAACGGAGTATCTCAACACTATGGCTTCCCCTACCGTGCTACATGCGGAATAAGAACAGCGTGCAGAAAAAGAAAACAAAAACATAATTTTAGGCAATAGTTTAACCAAGTTGTATAATAGATCCATAGATCATTATTTCGCTAACAATGTCTCATGTCTCGTGGGTAGTGCTTGGTACCTTAAAGGTCACGTTAACTAGGTCTGCAGGTACTAGGATCGTGTAACGATTGACATTATACTGTATTAGACAGACATGCCGATTTTTCTTTTTCTTTAGAGTAAGATTTACTCGTATTAATTACTTTGTTTAGGTATACCTATTTAATAATAGTAGCGTTTTCTCTTATTTTTGTTGGGGCATCGAATAGAAAAATAATATTAATAGATATCTACTAAATACGTCAAAAACTGAAAAAAAAATGTATTAAAAAAACAAAATTAACACCGATTCAGAAAATAACGATTTTGAAATTATATTTATTTTACAATTTTCGTTATTTTGAAGAAATTAAATTAGAATATTATTTTTTAGTTTTTGTTAAAGTTATACCTAATTTGGCATTTAAATTTATTTGCATTTTGGGTCCTAAAGCCGAACAAATTCCTATTATCAAGTAAGTAAGTTAAAATCAAGTTAACAATTCATATATGAATCGTATTACAAATTACAATGCATTTCAAATAAATATTAAAAAAATATTTAAATATAGTCAATACAATGGATGACGCTTCGAAATGTGATAAGTGTGCAACATTTTCTAGCAACAGTAACAGGAAACCATTAGAAAATGTTGTTAGTCTATGAAATATTTCCTGTCATATCAATTGTTGTAATAACGAAGTAAAAATACGGAGAAGTGAAGTCAAACTCGCCAATCGAGGGTTCCGTATTCATTTCAAGTGATCAACGGAAAGTGCTTGTAAAAGTGGACAAACTTAAGTTTGTGGGTGTAAAAATTACAAATATAAGTTTGAAAACGAGTTCTTTTTTCATGAAATGCCTATAAATATTCAGATTTCGGATGTTTTCGGATGCGTGTTTGAGTGGCGGATTTCAACGCTTGCTTTGCCTCATTAGCAGAGCGAAGCAATGATATTATAAATTTCATTGCCTCGAATGGGAATCGAACCTACAACCTACCTCGCTTGTGCCTCTACAACTGGCCTCGATACATTTTGATTAAAAAAATACTGTTAAAACAATTTGTCAACCATTCTTCTTCTATCAATAAAAAAAGTATCGTAAACTAAAATCAATATGCAACATATTAGATAAGTAACAACGCGTGGTGCACGTCATGGCTACGTCCATGTTGGGTCGATTCATGTGTGGTTATCTTACCCAGAGGATCTAAGTAGGAATTGGGGGAAAATATTTAATTATTATAAAATATTCAAAGTATAACGGTAGAGGGAGCCTAGTGTTAAGACACTCCCCACTTTCCGTCAAATTCTGAAGAATTGCTTGTTGAGTGGCAGAAGTCAACGAGTCGTTTTGCCTCGATATTAGAGTGAAGAAATGAAAATATTTAATATTTAATTTCCTCGACTGGGAATCGAACCAACAACCTGTCGCATCTACAGTTACGAGCCCTTGCGTCACGACTGGTCTCACTCAAATAAAAGAATGCTTCTTTCCCATAAAACCGAATAAGCACCTAGTATAGACACTCCAGTCTACACTTTTCGCTTTTCAGATTCTTTCTGAAGAAATTCAGACTTTATCTGAACGACATACTGTATTAAAAAAAGGCTAAAGCAAGGCCAGGCTAATTAAAAAAATAAAAATATAATTTAAAAATGCAATTACAATAAGTCTAGTAATAAGGAAACAAAACACGGTATTTAAAAAAAAAAACAAATATATCGTTATTATTATGAATGTTTCGCATTTTACGGGATAAATAAGTGAAAAGAATCAAGCACGTCGATCTGCTCTCTCCTTTCAGGCTTTGGGGCCGCTTAGCGTATATCTTTTAAGTTATTGCCAAAGCACTTTGGATCTTATTTTGTGTATTTTAACTAAGAATTTATTAACTATTACCGTTTTTTTCAGCTACACGCTGTATTCCGCATACTTGGTAAGCAGAGGGAGCATACTGTGAAGGCCGCCGCTTTACCCTGACCAGAGCATAGAAATAAAACTATTAAATATTTCAATTCCTCGAGTGAGAATCGAACCGACAACCTGTCGCGCTTAGTCACACGCTTGTGACCCTGCACCACAACTGGCTCACTAGTAAATAAGTCAAGCATTGCATGATAACCAGAGTACGCAATAAAATCACTACAAATACCTACACCTACATATATTTAATTATATTTTGTAAAAAAATAACAACAAAGTATAAATATGTTACGTTCAGCAGTGGACGGCGATAGATAGACAGTTCTGGGTTCGTTACCCACTTGGGGAAATACTTATATACATATAATTTATTTTGCATTCCCGTCCTGGTACACGAATCACAGCAATGAGCTTCACCAATCAACACGCAATGTTTCAAAAATTTCGCAGAAAATGTGGAACGGAGAGTCTTAACACTAGGTTTCTTTTATCTACACTGTTTTGCGGGATAAAGGTGAAGCTGAAATAAAATATATTTCGTAAGCGGAGGCGTGCACGTGTGACCAGCGTACGGACACGTGCACGACAATATTGATTGCACAGAAACTTCTGATGAAGCGTAAAATCAGTGGCGGACTAAGGGGGGGGCGGCAGGGGCGGTCCGCCCCGGGCCTCGGGTCCTGGGGGGCCTCCAAATGGTGCAAATTCCCTTGATCAAATCCTAAATAAGCCTTTGAAAAACCGCATAGTATCTACTTAAGAGGAAGTTTAAGTTGGAAGGGGGCCTCCAATAAACAAATAAGTACAAGGATTAGTGCAGCCTGTATCGGCCATTATATAATTACTTTTATCTTTCTAATGTCTATTTAGTTTGCATGTGGTGGAACCACAGTTCGTAGTTTTTTACTTCAAGTTCCTAGGGCCTTCAGACCGACGTCATTTTATAAAAGTTTGCGTACTCACTAACCTGAAAGTGGGGCCCTTCCAGAAGTAGCGCAAAATAAAGATACATCTCTGTCTGGGAGGATGATTGAGCCATCAGATCGGTTTGGGTGGTTATAAGGGGTCTTAAAATAGTCCATAAATAATATATGTAAAATTATAGCGTACTTTTTCAAAGTGGTTTTGGAAGTCAAATGGCAGTTGGCAAATAGCAAATTGGATCCCACTCAACTCAAATTGACAACTTATTGACCAGACGGTGTCATATGGGCAAAGTAACTAACTGTAAAATAATTCCAGGTGAAAGCCTGACGACCCAACATCGTATTCTTCTGGACTTTAACGTCACCCCGAAGAAAAAAGTAGCCGAATGGACCGATGTAGACTGACTTCCTAGCAAAGGTGACGGCTGATATATAAAAGCATACCTGTTATTTTATACGGCAGTGAATGCTGGCCAGCACTATCTCGGCACATTCAGGAGCTTCACGTCACGGAAATGAAGATGCTAAGGTGGATGTACGACGTAACACGGTATGACCGCAATCGTAACACATTCATTAGTCTTGGAGTCCGTGGCGTAGCGGATAAACTCCAAGAGCATCGCCTGAGATGGTTTGGCCACGTTACGCGGATGCAAGTGCCATGCTATATCAGCCCCTGGAGTGAGACCTATCGAACGCCGAAGGAAGCGCTGGTTGGATGTTGTGATGCAGGACATGAGAGCCGATGGACTCACCATCGAGGCACTTAAGACCGTGCAAAATGAAGTAGGTTGAGTAGGAAGGCAGACCCTGGAAATAGCCGGGATTAAAGCCAATAAGAAGAAGAAGTATAGTGTATTTTGTCCCAATTTTAAACAACCTTTAGGACGTCTGGCAAGAGTAAAGCCTACGTAACGGGTTTGGTTATAATATATTTTTTTTACATTTTTCTCAAAAACATATTTAAATACGAGCGTTTTTACTGTAACGTAGGTGAGCGTGTACCTTAAATTGGCGCTATCTTTGAAAGGGCCTCACTTTCAAGTTAGTAAGTACGCATACACTCTTACCTACTTATTAGACTATTGGTCTTCAAAATTTCAGCTTTACTAAAATGACATAGGTCTGGGGGTCCTGAGATCTCAGTCTATTTGATTTTATACGCGGAATTAATATTACTATAGCGTGTGAACTAGCTCATGATAATAAATTATTATCTATATTGGAACTAAGCTTATGAATTGAGAATGATCAGGTTTTACATCTAGAGCTGCTCTGCCTCCACCTATACCTATCTATGAAATGGTATTAATAGAGAATATCAGTGCTCGTACCACTATTTTGGTTTTGATACAAATTCATCTTTTCTTCCATACGTTATTTAGACGGATCATAGCTTCTTTTCTTATCCCAATTCGTCTTTTTATCTCGAGGACACGAGGATTTTTTTTGCTAAATTCTACTACATGTACTTTTGTTATTTAGTATTTATTTTCAAGATGTAAACTAAATAAGTACATACTAATTTGTACATGAAAAAAAATATATAAAAAATTTTTAGACCGGGGGGGGGGGGGGTTGTTGGCGGGGCCTCATTCAACGACACCGCCCCGGGCCTCCGACGGGGTTAGTCCGCCACTGCGTAAAATTACAACATAATTCTACAAAGAATTATCGCAGCCATTTTAAATCGTAGCTTATTTAATATTTTTAACATTTTTGAAGTATTATTCTGTATTTAAGAAAGAAATATACTATTTCAGGAAACAAATGGAAGGTACGACTCAGTTGTCAAAGCGCTTGGAGTTCAATTAAAATGATTTTTTAAAATACATAATCTAAAGATTCTATTGCGTATATAAATATTTAATAAAAATAAGAATAGGTTAAAGATAATCTAGCCGTATTAATAAATAATTAATCGAATATTTGTCCTTCAAAACATCGATATAATCGGTGCCATGCACATACTCGTATAGAGGCAAACAACAAAGGTAAGAGTAGAATAACCGAATGTGATTAAATTACACCGCATTCAACTAACATTAAAATTAAGGCCGCGTGGCGCATATATAAATAAAGCACTA
>JAEBDU010012254.1:61194-92622 GCA_016802625.1 Heliconius numata | reverse complement strand
AAATATTAATATTAATTATATAAAAATTGGACCAACCATCACTATTTAATATTTTTTTCACTAGAACTTCCTTTATTAAATGAACATTTTTAAATTAATTTTCTCTTGTTCCAGATAAACATGCACAAATTAAAACTTTGCCTCGTGGCAATATTCGGGATGGCGTTGGGGCAGTTCGTGAGCTTGCAGACTTCCCCCGGTCAAACATATTTACATCTAATTTCTCCCGCTAACTATCCTAGGGGTATTTTTCCGGCTCAAAGACTACCCGTCAATGGACTTGGGTAAGTTAGGCAATGGTGTTTTATTTGTAACTAGCATTTTGTTCCATTATTTTTAATTTTTAAATATGATTAATTAATATTAATTAAATTTAAAAATGTATTGTAACATGTATATACGAGAATTCCTGATTCTAATTGTGATTCTTGTTTACTAGTCCTACCCAAATGATAACCTTTTTTGTACCGTTTCATTGTAAAGTTTTAATTAAATTTGTTTTTAGATCCATTCCACCTAATGCTTTTTGTGTTTAGAAAAGGTTTAGTTGAGAAATGTAACTAAAAATGCTTATACTAATTTATTATATAGAAACGAAAAAATTGTCAATAAACATAAGATAAAGATTTCCTTCTTTTATTTTGAAATACAATTATTAAACATTTATTTATTATAGAATTATATATTTAACAATCTCAAATACATACTTTTATAAGAATAATATTATTATTATTAGTATTTAATAAGTATAAATTTCGTTATCTTACTTTTATGGCACTTTTATTCGTACCATCAATACCCTTAAAAATGCACAAATTCTATAGTATTTAATACTAGTAGAGTAGCAGATACATGTTGCATGAAGCTAATTTCGCACCAATTGTGTTAACAGCTACCTCAAGGCGATGGATGTAGAAGAACTTGCTGGAAAATTCGAAAAAAGGTTATTTTTATCAAAATTTTTATTATTCATATTATTACAATTGGCTTTACGAAATTGAAAGTAAATTTAATATGTAGGTACTATATGTGTCACTTCTGATTGTTTTTATAGTCTATGACATATATGACTTTGATTTTACTTTGTTATGTGAGCGAGAATTTTCAAAGAAGCAATAACGACGTGACAAAATTGGTTTATTATGTCACGCAATTTGTACCCGAGCTCGGGTTCGATGTTGGTGTCTTGTTACTTTTTGAGGAAAAAAGTCAAGCCTGTACATAGATTTCGCTGTATATTGATTTTTTAAATAAAATGAAAAAATAAAACATCAACAACCCGTTATACGAATATAGTTAAACCTATTTTGGTACTATTACAAAATTATATTTTTTTATTTGTAAGTACAGGTTGCGGGTTCGATTCCCATTCGAGGAAATTAGATATTTATTATTTTCTTTTCCTCGTCCACTCAACCACACAATGCCTGCAGAATTCGGTGGAGAGTGGGGAACGGAATTTTTATAGCACTAGGTTCCCAGGTTCCCTCTGTCTGATTTGTCCGGGATATAGTGTGAAAGTAAAAAAAAAGAAAATTATGTACATAAAATTTGAGATGTATATTATATTTCTAGTGTATATTGTAAGTAAATTATAGATAACCTGAATATTGTGAAGGTAAGTAGTACCGATGTATAATATAAATGTGTTTTTGCGTATCCTAACAATTGTCTGTCCTAACATTTGTGTAAATATTGCTAATCTAAACACCTTTTTATTATTTAATTAAAAAAATAGACCCAATAGAAATATTTATTATAAAAAAAAATCTTATGAAATATATTAATTTTAATTCTAACTTTTTATTATTCTAGTTTTAGCAACCCTCCACCACCTGTTGGGTCTGGACAGGACCCAGCTACACAAACATGTGGTATTGCACCGGCATTTTGTGTCAAATCCAAGTACAGAACAATAGATGGATCGTGTAATAACCTGCTCAGACCTACATGGGGCAACCCACAGACGCCTTATGGTAGATTGGTCGCGTATAAGTATGGAGATGGTAAGTTAAAGTTACTTGTTTTATAAAATAGCAAATAATTAGATTAATATCTTTAAGCCACCCTTAGAGGGCGTACGAGACGATTTTCAGAGATTTCTTAATCCTCGAGAATTCCTCTCTACTCCTCTACTCTCCCAAAGATGACAAAAGGCAAATTTACGTTATCTACGCCTATATAAAAATAATAGGGTTATATAAAAATTTAAATTATTATGACTGTCCTAATGGTATTAATGGCGGTGTTGGGTTCCGCCCTTAAATAAATATATTGTGCGTTTTTGGTGATGTCTAAAACAATAATTTTAAACATGAATGTAAAATAAATGTTATATAAATTATTTTTACAACCATCGTTTAAAAAGTACCCATTCAGTACAAATTAAACCACAACGGCAACAAAAGAAAAGTTTATTCTGAAAAAACATTATGTTAAACTCTTGTTTAAGTATATCTTTGAAATGTTTATTTTAATTATTCTTGGTATTTTGATTAAGTCATTTTAATTTTAATACGAAGCTAAATTGCACTGAAATGAATTTTCTCTTTGACGCTTCCTTATTATATTTTCTTAATATGAATAGACTAAAACAGCACTTTGTGCACATAAATCTCGTAGGTATATTATAAAATATTTTTTTTTATTACTTCACAATGTATCGCGCATATAGCAGCGTAGACAGAGGGAACCCGGGAACCTAGTGTTAAGACACTTCCGTTCACCACTATTCCGTCCAATTAAAAACATTGTAAACGTATTGGATTTTTTCTTATTGGGTATTTGGGGGAATAAATATATTTTACAAGTTTACCTTATTTTTTATTGTTAGAAGACAAAATGTGTCGTTGGATTTCGTTATGTAAATCACATCCTTTGATTTGGCGAGAGTATAGAATGGCTCTCCCTATTTTCCTTGCAAAATCCGCAATGAAAAAAATCTACACTAATAAATAATTAAAGTTTCTATCTGGACATTATACCTATTTTTATTAAATATAAATGCATTTAATTCTAAAGTTAAACTTTACAATTTATATGTACAATAAATATGTTATTTATAGTTTTAAAGAATAAATTGTCTTTTCAATATTTTTATTTAATTTTCCTTTGAAAAAGTTTTTATTATTTTTAATCAAACCTAGAGCAATAAACAGTCCCAATTGTTGGAGCCTCATAAAATATTTTATGACAATTCTTAATCAAAAATAAACTTGATTTCAAAATAAAAAATACATAATTCTAAGTAAAATAATATATGTACTCGTATATCTAACATCGCTGCTGGCTACTTCTTCACGCAGATGGCTACTCTAATTCAATGAAAATGGTCAATTTTGTCCTTAACCGGGTAGCGGCAGGGTTATTATTATGACTATCATATCACATTTCATAATTAGCTTATTATTCTGGACAACGGACTGTGTAAAAGGAGACGCGTGTTGAGTGGCGGGTCTTAACTCCGCGCTTTGCCTCGACACGAGTGCGAATAAATGAAAAAATATTTTCCTTGAGTGGGTATCGAACCCATAACCTAACGCGTTCACAGTGCCTGTGCTACGACTGACCTCAATCTCAGGGTCATGGGTGCCTAGTTGTATATAATAAACTTTCAATAACTTTAGATTTATTAATGTATAATAAATCTAAAGTTATTGAAAGTTTATTTATCAGATACAGTTTTTTCTTAAAGTAAAGACAATGAATAAGTATTTGTGATATCAAGAAAAGGGTTGCATATGTGACCTCGTCCGAGATATCAAGGTAAAAATAATAAATTAAGATTTTTTTTTATTTTCTTTTATTTTAGGTATAAGTCAGTTTCCAAGATCTGTTTCTGGTGATGAGCTTCCAAACGCTAGAACTGTTAGCAACTTTTTGTTCCCCGAAAAGAACCTGGTTGACCCTGTGTGGAATCTGAATGCCCAGCAGTGGGGTCAGATTATAACGCACGACATGTCTCTGACCGCCGGTGTTGCACAAAGTCGTAAGTATATCTTTTATATATTACTAACTAGCGGCCCACCTGCGGCTTCGCCTGCGTGAACTACGTTATTATTATTTTCTGTCTCCATAAGTACCTACGTCCTATAAGTGACGTCCATGCAAAATTTGAGACTCCTAACATTTGTAGTAACGAAGTTTCATATAAACTTTCGACCCCAAAAATAACCCCTTAGAAGGCGAATATTGCAAATTCCCGTCTTAGCGAGCACCTACGTTCTATAAATAACTCGTATGCAAAATTTGAGATTCCTAGCACATGTAGTTTCTGAGATTTCGTGATGAGTGAGTGACCTTTCGATTTTATATATAAGATACAGATTAAAATAATTGTAGGTATAATTAAAATAATTGAATTAATTTATTGGTTTCTATATGCTGTTAATACATAGAAAATAACATTAGACTAGAAGTTATAATTGAATATTTTTTTATCTATGTCTGTCTATCAGTACATTTGCATATGTATTACGTTTTTCTTGTATAAAATTTATTAAATATATATTAAAGTCATTGATATGGATAGTTGTTACCTTAACATACTTCAGTATGTTTTACAAGTTTACTATTTTTTAGATATCTGAAAATTAAGGTTAAAAATTGGCTTTCAATTTAAGATATGTATAATATACATGCAAACATTCAAAAAAATATCAATTATAGAATTTTACACCTTACAAATAACTGTTATTTTGAAACAAAGTCATTAGGCTGTATCAACAAATACACATTATAAAATAAGCATTAAATTGAACATGGCCATGGCTGTGGGTTCGATTCCAACTCTGGGAAATATATTTATTTATAAATATTTCCATTTCTTTGTTCTGATAACAAAGCAAACGGCAGCAGTAAGTTCCACTCAATACTTCATTCCCTCGAATGGAAATCGAATCCACGACCGTCGCGCTTAGTCACACGCTTGTAACCCTGCGCCATGACAGCCAAGAAATATAGCTCATACTATAATATTAACTTTCTATTACAGGTTCAACAGGTGTATATTTATTTTACAGGTGTATATTTTACAAGTGTACATTTATAATGAGGTAGATGATATCGACTAACGTTTTTAGTTTGAATTGTTTTTTGTGTAATTGTCTAAATGTTTTTTTTTCACTTATCATTTACTTACAACTATAATATATAGCCATAAGCTAAAAAATATATATGCATATTTATATATCTAGGCTTATATAGACATTATTCCTATTGTAATCATTTATGTTTATTCCATTTCTTTGTCAATTTACCTTGTCGTTTTTGTTGTTTGTGTGTTGAGTGAAGCTTAAGCTTGGGAACGTCCTTCTCCGTTTATATATTTAAATTTTTCTAAAATTTAAATTTAACATATTTATATATTTCAATTAACAGATAAAGATCCATTAACATGTTGTGATGATAACGGTCAGCTCTCTGCAGACGCCCATACGAATCCCATGTGTGCTCCTATCATAGTACCACCGAACGACCCAGTCCACTCTCAAGTCGGCACTCAGTGTATGAATTTTGTAAGAACCGGCACTACGAGAGATAGAGGATGCACTCCGCCATACGCACCTGCTGAACCTGTAAGGTTTTTTTTTGATACTTACTTTTTTAATAAATAGAAAATAATAATAATAATAATAATAAAAATCTTTATTGCACACTTAGAAAGATACAATACAAAAAATACTTAAAACAAAATGCACAAAGGCGGCCTTATCACTACAAGTGATCTCTTCCAGGCAACCAAATTCCGGAAGGATATAATTAAAAGTGCGGGCATAATGCGGTGCAAAGTGACGCGAAAAATAACTAAATAAATAAATAAGAAAACAAAGAAATAAAATAAATAAATAAATGATATAATATAACCATATATACATCCACACATACATATATACACATATATACATACACATAAATATACATACATATACACACAAACATACACAAATTCTTAAACCTACAGGCTATAATTGTTAGGTTAACTAAATAGTCTTATAAAGCCTCGCTTTTTAAATATCAAGATTTATTATTGCTAAGTATAAATAGGAAATATTTTTTTTACATTTTGTGTTATTTCACACTTGGGAAAGAAAAATACTTTTTAGAAAACATGAAAAAATTAACATAGCGGGATTTGAACCTGCGCCTTTTGGAAATCGTTTCTTTCCGCTGAGTTGCGGGACTCAAAGTCACACTTTGCCTTGTTACCAGAGCGTAGAAATGTAAATATTAATAAATAATAATTCATTTCTTCGAGTGGGAATCGAACCCACAACCTTTCGCGTTCACAATCACAAGCAAAAGCGTCTGACTTTGTGTGTAAATAAATATACTTGTAGGATAGTAATTCTCGTGTGTAATATAAAATTGGTCTGCAGTAATTTGTAAATGTAATAAAATGATGGATGGGTTGCCAGACATCTTGTACTGGCGGTTTCGCTTTAGGTGTACAAAACTGACACAGATTTATCGTACCTTAATTCTAGTCGATAAATTATATCAAAAATTACTAAAGCGGCAAACAATACGCGAATTGAAATTTAGTAATTAAATACTTCTTGACGCCGTCGTGATGCTAACGTATTTAATATTTCAATTCTTTCTATCCCACACACAGTTGGGTAGGCACAAGGAACCTAGTGTTATGACACTCCGTTCCTCATTTTTCGCCAAATTGTGAAGGCATTTTGCGTTGAAGGGCGGAACTTAACACCGTGCTTTACCTAGACACCAGAGCGAAGAAATTAAAATATTATTTATTATTTAATAATTCATTTTTTCGAGTGGGGATCGAACCCACAACCACTCCCGTTTACATCCTTGTACCTCATCCTCATCTTGACGATAAATGACTTTTAAGTAATCATTATACTTTATGTTCAAGCCGGTGGGAAATATTATCAATTTAAAATTAATTTCTACATCGATTTTCTATGTATACATATATTACAAGTGGACCTTTTTCTTATTAAAATATCAAGTAATTTACTATAAAGTTTAATTTGAAATATCGCAAATAGAGTATAAAGATCAGCGTACCATAAAATTATACAAAAACCTTTTATAATAAGTACCCATCTACCTACATCTAACGTTGTGTAAATACTAGTTTAAATTATTTTATCTCACGTTTAGTTTTAACATCTATTCGTTTAACTAAATTTATTGAAGTCATATTATTACATTTATAGTAATAAAAGATATTGTCAAAAAAATAAATAATTTTAATTGTTTGTTTTAATTAGTTCGTTGTTTTCGTTTCCCATTGTCCGCTGGATTTCGGAGGCAATGTGTGTTGAGTGGCGGGACTTTACACCGCGCGGTGCCTCGTTGCTAGAGCGAGATAATGAAAATATTTCATCAACTGGAAATCGAAACCATAACCATATATTTTTTATTTAATAAAAACCATATTTTAGTTGACAACAGTAACTGCTTACATGGATGTGTCGAACGTGTATGGAAGCAGTGAACGCCAAGCTAATGCTATACGCGCCTTCTCTGGAGGACGCTTAACAACAGTTTTGCGAGGAGGACGCCAATGGCCCCCACAGGACCCTAATGTTACACTGACTTGTGAATCAGCACAGTCTCCAAACGAACCCTGCTATTTGGCAGGTAGATAGTTCTTTTTTTATTTTTTTGCAGAGTAAGCATGCTGAACCTGGGAACCTAGTGTTAAATCCATCCCCATTAAGAAACTTCCGTTCCCCACTTTCCACCAAATTCTGGATTAGGAGTTTCTCGTTACCTTCTATTTATCTCATCATTAAACCTTCGTTATCAATTATTATTGAAAAAATCCACTCTACTTAAATTTGAACGAAGCTGGATTTGAATTTATACCTCTTATACCTAGCTTAACATTTTTAATAGCAAGCTAAATAATAATATCTAGCCAAAGAAATAAAATTTCCATTTTTGTATATAAAAATAAAAATGTAAAAATTTTAAATGTTTCTGTCAACAGGTGATATCAGAGTAAACCAGAATCCGCAACTAACAATCCTCCAGATCATTATTTTAAGAGAGCACAATAGAATAGCTGATATTTTATCATCTCTAAATCCTCACTGGAATGACGAGACAGTGTACCAAGAAGCCAGACGCATCGTTATAGCTGAAATGCAGTACATTAACTATTACGAGTGGTTGCCGATCTTTTTAGGTAAGTTAACTATTTGAAAAATATAACAGAGTATTAGATCAAAGTGTGTGAACGCGATAGGTTGTGGGTTCGATCCCAGTCGAGGAATTGAAATATCTTATATTTTCATTTCTTTACTCTGGTGGCGAGGCAAAAGGCGGCGTTGGCCACCACTCAATATGCAATTCCTGCAGAATTCGGTAGAAAGTGTAGGGCGGAGTGCCTTAACACTAGGCTCTCTCTGCCTACCCTGCTGCTACGAGATACAGCGTGATGATAAATACAAACTAACTAATAGTAGTAGTTCGTTATTTTTTTGGTGATCTCTACCAGGCAACCTTTAACTTAAAAATCAGTGGGTGATAAGGCCGCCTTTACACCGTTTTTCATTTGTTTCTTTTTCTTTTTTTTCTGTTTTTTTTTTGTTGAAGTAAAATTATATTTGTAAATTCAATTTAAGTTCAATTATGGTGTAATAAAGTGTTAAAATAAATAAATAAACTAACGGGAAGGCCATTGTTATCTATAAAAAGTTCATATAAATGCCATAATAGTATGGCAGCAAAACAAACTGTTACATAAAATATTTTTTGTATAACACAAGGCGCTTCTCCTACGATTTGCAAGTTAAATTAACCTCGGCTGAGTAGTTGCTCAAAACTTGGGTGAGCAAATAGCATTTATGTATATATGTACAAACTTTTCCTTCAAATAGATACAGTTATAGGCGTATATCGCATGGAAATAATAATAGTATAGTAATTTAAATTATGCTTGAAAGTAAAAAATAAATTAATCTTTTGTGTTTTATTACGTGGAAAACCTCATTTTTTATACAATTTTTTCTTTAATATTTTCAAAATATTTTAACTTGCCTTTAATTGAAATCTCTTTTAAAATATTATTTGAATGTATAAGTAATTAATACTACGCCTCTTAGTTAATAAGACCGTAAATTCTATCTAATTAGATTATAAAAACACCCCACAACAAAATTTAAGTTTAGATATTTAAATCTTTGTTTGACAATACCTCTATAGAATATTTTTTTACAAAGAATCGTTATTCAAAGTTTTTCATTGGGGGAGAAAAGATGCTAATTATACAAGAATGTTAATTAATTAGAAATGAAAAGATATTCATATTTTGGTACTACTAAGGGCCCCGGAGCGGCTTCGCCCGCTTGAACTATATGAATATTTAACTACTATATTAATATTATTGAAGTATTAAAAGATAATTCATTATTATTTTAATATAATTATCTATTATTTTATTCACTTAATCAATCGTAATTTAAAAGTTTTAAGATATTATTAGTATTATTATTACAAGTATATTTATATACATTTTATGTTATAGGTTACGAAAATTTGGTTAAAAACAAGATTATCTACCCGGGTGCACATGGATATGTAAACGATTATAATCCACAAGTCGATCCTACAGTGTTAGATGAACACGCAACAGCCGCATTTAGACATTTCCACACACTGATAAGAGGATATTTACAGTGAGTTTTCCATTAAATTTTAGAATAATATTTTACACAATTTAGTATACATATTTTATTTAATAAATATCTTTTTTTTAAATGCCTTGACCAAGCCAAGTACTATCGTTATTGATAAGTAGTTATTTTTATTCTGGTATGTAACATTTTTATAAAAAAAAAACCTACAATAAATAAGGTAGGGGTATATAAGGGCAAAAGACATTAGGCATGCCGTACTATGCATTATTATTATTATCTCAATTGGAAACAATACACTTTAAACTTCGTTCTATTTTATATATTAGTATTTAACTATTACTTTAAAGTAAATATTATTTTATTAATAAATCATTAAGATAACAGTAAGAAAATTCATGAAATGTATTTTCAAAGCAATTATTTAGATTTAAATTTTTAGGCACAATGGTGTGACTGTAACGCGATGGTTGTAGGTTCGATCCCCACTCGAGGAAGTGTAATATTTATATTTCCATTTCTTAGCTCTGTTGTCGAGGCAAAGCGCGGCGTTAAGTTTTGCCACTCAACACGCAGTGCCACCAGAATTCGCCAAAAAGTAGGGAACGGAGTGAAGTTAACACTAGGTTCCCTCTGCCTACCCTGCTGTGTGCGGGATACAGCGGGAAGCTGATTTTTATTTTATTTTTTGATAAATCTAATAAGTATAGGTCACAACCAAAATATAAGGTACTATTTAAATCGTACTTCCCTTACAGGTTAGTCACAGAAAACAGGCACTTAGCAGGCCTCGTTCGTCTCAGCGATTGGTTCAACAGGCCGCTGTTACTGGAACTTGAGAACGCGTTCGACGACTTAACAAGAGGGCTTACCTACCAACCGCAGGACTTCAGCGACCAGTTTTGGGACAGTGAAATCACGCAATTTTTATTCAAGTGAGTATTCATTCTCTTATTTCATTTTTTGTATTTATAATTTGCTTTGTTTTATAAAAGAAATGTATTATAGTTATGCTAAATAATACATTTTTATAATTAAATTTCTGAAATGAAATGGTTATAACTGTTGGTTGTAATAACGAGTTAAAATTATTACTCGAAGTTTTCATTTAAAACCGATGGCTATATTTTCCGATTTTGGGAAAGTGCAATTTTGAGGACCCCCAAAAAGTAGAGAATTTAAATCGATTTATTTTGTATCTTATTATTCCAACGTAGTGCTAATAGATTCCACTTTCCATTAAGATACTTCTACTTATAATAAAAAGTTAAAAAAATATATAATTAAAAAGTTTTTTTTTCTACAAAAAATTAGAATATTATACCGGATTTATTTTATAACCGCTCATTATGCAAATGGATTGTATAATACAAGGGAAAGGAATTCGAAAGATTTGTAAGAAATTTTGATATTATTATTCGTAGTATATTCTTAGGTAAGCAATAAAATAAAATTATAAAAATCATTCTCATATAACATCTTATTACTTATTGACTTAATTTTTTTTCTAGAATTTTAATTTTATGAAAGGTTGTGAAAGAAAAGTTTTTATTTTTATTTTATTCTATTATGACGCAGAATAAAAATATCGTTAAAAAGGGTGTCTTAATAGAAACGAAGTGTCTAAAACTAAGTTCCCAGGTTCCCTGTTATGTGTAGGAAGAAAAAAAAGTAACTAGACTAGAATTCAATAAATTATAAGATAATGAAGCAGTAAATAAAATTTTATGATTCCGCCTATCACTTCGTTTATAGCATTAATTGTTGTAAGTCCGGAATTATAATCATAAATTACTTAGATATTAAGATGATTAATTTTTTTATTACTAGTAGTAACGTAATAAGTACAAGTAATTTCAATACAGTTATGCTTTTTAGTTTCTCTGAGTATTATAGTTACTCTTTTTTACACACACACATAGCAAGCAGAAACCTAGTGTAAAGACACTCCATTCTCCACTGAATTCTGGTGGGATAGCACGTTGAGTGGCGAAACTCAACGCCGCGCTTTGCCTCAGTACCAAAGCGAGGAAATGATTAAATTGAATATTTTATTTCCTCGAGTTAAACCCACAACCTGTCGCATTTACAGTCGTACGCTTGTACCCCTGCAATTAATTTAAAGCAAGTTTAACTAACCTGAGGTTTCTATTTACCTCACTCTGCATATAAATATGAAATTTATAACAAATTTAATAATATATACATTGTGTTAAAAAAAAGAATTAAATATTCAATTTTAGTATTATTTTTCAAGGCAAGTAAAAATTTTCATAATACATTATTAAATAGCTTTATCCATTTAATACTTTTGTATGTGAAACGTACGTGCTCCACGTTTTACCTGTTCTGTTTTACGTTATAATGTTATAGACTACAATATCAATGCCTGCCTGGGAATTGTAATTCAGACTAAATGCAAATTTACAAGGAGAGTTCACATTAATCTATTTTAATATGTAAATGCTTATATAAGAAAAATAATGATCTAGTTTTAATTAAATTTTGTTAATAGATAATATAGCCCAGTCGTAGCACAAGGGAACTCTAAGCGCGACAGGTTGTGAGTTTGATTTCTACTAGAGGTAATATTTTCATTTCCGCCACTCAACACGCAAAGCTTTCTGAATTGGGCGAAAATTGAGGAACGAAAGTGAGAATGAAGTGACTTAACACTAGGTTCCCAGATTTCTTTTGGCAACCCTGATATATGCGGTATACTGCGAGAAGCTAAACAAAAGATAACTTTCCATTCTAGAATTGAACTTGCGACCCACAAAAGTACAATTAATTCAATGCACTTCAGATAACACTATATCTTTTTATATGCTTTTCCATTTCCAATTCCATAGGCGGAACAACACATTCGGTGGAGACCTTCGCGCGACGGACATCCAGCGTGGCCGGGACCACGGCCTCGGCAGCTATATAGCGACGCGTGCAGCTTGCGGGCTGCCCGTGCCTAAAACTTTCCGTGAAATGCGAGATTTTATACCTAAAGAGGTTTGTTTTCTCATTATTTCATATAAATAGTTTTTTTAGCTTCGTGATATATCCCGCATGTAGCAGGGTAGGCAGACTGTGCGTAGTGTTAAGACACTCCACTCCCCAAGTTTAATATTATAATTATCAATGTTTGTGAGTATAGATGGTTACGTAAAGATATTGTATAATTTGACTATAATGTAAAAAAAACAATTAAAGCGGATGAAGCCGCACGTCGGACACTAGTTTAATTCACTGTAAGTACTTATACGAATACAGAATAACGTACACTTATTTAACGAAATACATCAACAATTTGCACTTCAATAATTTCATTTAATTTTAATTAGCTTCCTACCTAACCTACCCATAATAAATGAAATTACAAAGAGGAAAATAATATGAACAATAATTATATTAATTGGATGATATATCTGTACATCTTACAATCCATCTCCATGGTGACATAATGATCTGGGGCTCATCAGATAGTTCTCCAAGTCTACGAAAGCCGCAAAACTTTAGATGTCATTTTCAGTTTGCACGAGTCGAGTAGTTTTTTGTTTGTATTTGCCGAATATTATTGCTGGCAATACTTTATTAATATTTTCCTAATATTGTTAATGTAACTGCATTTTAGTCAGTCATTTGATTTAGAACCGTGAACTCAACTCGTCGTTGATATAGTTTTTTATAAGTAAGCTGAAATTCTTCCTATCACAGGTACCTCAGATAATAGAGTTAACATAGGTACCTACAACAAATAGACAAACAAAAATACTACCATACTATATTCTTATATACAGGGTGGAATTTTCAGCACCACTTTAAATGAAACCACTAATATAATTCGGAAAAAAAAATCCCAAAAATGAAAAAGTTATTTTTTCAAACAAAATAAATAATAAAATTATCGTTTTAAAATAAAACGCCATTTGTAAAGTATAACATAGGCACGCACATACTTACCTGTCAAATCGGAAACGTCGCACGCGTATGTGTGCGTTACACGAAATACAGGTATGGATAAAAATCGTGAAATGAAAAAAAAATCCTTGTGCCTTGATTAATTTCTTAGGTGTGGGTTTGGAATATATTACCCTATATGCAGTTTCAATAAAAGAAGCGCTGCCTCTTCCATCCTGTATATGTACTACGTTGAAATAATTACAAGCATCAAAATATTTTATACTTTGTATCCTCTCTGCTTACTTCTCAAAGGAAACTGTTTATATGAAATTGACAAAACTCCAGTAAAGAATAAATAAAGTTCTTGTTATTAATAGTTAAGTAACTAGGGTAAATAATGTAATTAAATATTTCATGAGCAGATTTTACTGAAAAGAAATGAAAATAAAGATATTTTGGAAAAATATGTCATTTATGTATATGATTATACCTTTGTGATTTTTTTCAACTTCACGCTATAGCAGGGTAGGCAGGGAGAGGAAATATTTAATTTCCTCCAGTGGGGATCGAACCCACAACCTGTCGCCGTCGTAAAGTTAGAAACACTAATTAAACGGTAGTAAAAGAACATCGATCAAAGTTAACTTTATTACTATTTCATATCTATTGAAAATGTTCTATATATTATTTATTCTCAGAATTTCTTAAGTTTAGCTATGGTTAATAATATTATTGCTATTATCCAATTTCAATTTCTATTACATTTTTTTCTTTATACTAAATAACAGTCGTTACAGATGGATGATGCTTTTAACAATTCCATTAAAGCCTAAAAGGCGTCTAAAGAAATAGCGTAATAAAGTATTTTTAATGCCGAGATTTTCTACAAAGGAAACATTTTTCCCGGTTATTATTTTGTAATATACCATACAGACAAAAAGAAAATCGCTTTGATTTTATTCATATGAAATTTTAATAATATTATAAAAAAATATAATATGTGACCAATTTTTTTATAATTAAGATGAAATAAAAGTAGTCGTGGCCCATGAGGGGATCGAACCCGCGACCTTCGCGTTATTAGCACGACGCTCTAACCAACTGAGCTAATGGGCCGTTTGACCGTAGATTAAAATAAGATATCGTATTTAATATTATCAGTAATTTAAACTGAAAATATTAAAATTTAAATTGTAATATTATCAGTAATAATGGTTAAGCATTATACAGGATGGAAGTGTCAGCGCCACTTTAAATGAAACTACAGTTTCAACTACTCAATAAAAGCCTAATATAATTCGGAAAAAAAATAATTCTCAAAAATGAAAAAGTTATTTTTTCTAACAAAATAAATAATAAAATTATCGTTTTAAAATAAAACGCCATTTGTAAAGTATAACATAGGCACGCACACACTTACCTGTCAAAGCGGCAACGTCGCATACGTATGTGTGCGTGACACGAAATACAGGTATGGATAAAAATCGTGAAATGAAAAAAAAATCCTACGTCTAAACCGTTGCGGTACCTTGGTTATTTTTTTTAATTCTGGGTTTGAAATATTTTACCCTATATGCAGTTTCAGTAAAAGAAGCGCTGCCTCTTCCACCCTGTATAGCAAAATTACTGAAGAAGTAACTTTTGTTTTAATTGTCTTTGACTTTTTAGTTAATTAAAGAGACATGCAGTAAATACATTTCTAACAACATAAATAACGAGCGTATTCAAGTGTATATTGTATTTCCCAGAACATTCACTCTTCACTTAATACTTTAATAGCTTCACGCTGTATCCTGTTCATAGCAGGATAGACATAGGGAACCTGGGAACCTAGTAGTAACACACTCCTTTCTCAATAAGACACTTCCATTTCCTACTTTTCGCCAAATTTTGGAGGCATTGCGTATTGAATTGCGGAACCCACGGGAACCCTTGATAATACTTACACTTTATACTTCCCTTAAACGGTTATTATAGAAAATTTACACGTATTAAAATATCTAATAGTGAAATAAAAAAATTATAGGTCACAAAAATAGAAATGCATACAAAAAGAACTTTGTGGCTTCTCTTGAGAATTTAAATGTGCAAATGTTTCCGCTAACGATGCACGACATGTTATCTCTTCTCTGAAGAAATAGCTCTATTAATTTTTTATGTATTTTTCTTTAAAAGGTTGTATTACAATGTTTTCTTTTTCTTACTTAATATCAATCAAAATTTTATTTCTAAGAAACGTCGCTGACTTCGTCGTTAAATTCTTGTCAACCTAAAGAAAATTGTTCACAATAAAAATATGTTGAGTGCCGGAACTTAACGCCGCGCCTTGCCACGAGCCAAGTGAGGAAATTATATACTTATTAAATTATTTATTTAATATAAATTATTATTTTATTGAATTTTCATTTCCTCGAGCGGGAATCGTACCCACAACTTGTTGCTCTACACGCTTGAACCCCTGCGCCAGACTAGCCTTTGGATATTTCCACGTTAATAAAAATGCATACTTCAGTTTTTACCAGTCATCGAACTCCGTATTTGGCCGATAATAAATTTAAAATAGAATAGATTTTTCTTTGAACTGAATTATTTTTATTTTATTCGTTTTGCCTATCCCGTAAAATGCGGGCGATGTGTGAAACTCAAAAAGAAGATACTATACTAACACCTTAGGGATTACGTCATAGTAGCTGAACAAATTTCAACCAAATTCGTTCAGTTTCTTTCAATAGTACACACACCTATACAAACAATTTATAACGATTGTATTATTAAACACAAATAACGACTACAATAAATAAATTAAAATTTAACGGATAATAAAATTATAGACATACTTTTAAAGGTAAATAATAAAAATATTATATTAAAAATGATAATACGTATGTGATAATAACCATATTTTATGTATTCATATATGGTTATATTCATTATATAAACGGCGTTGAATTACACCACCCAAAAGCAATGTCTTGTAAATTAGGCTGAAAATGGATAATGGAGTGTCTTAACACTATCTATATACGATTCCTACTTTGATATTATGATATGGAAATAACATAGCATCTTTGCATATTTTCTAGTAATCGTAATGATTTGAATGTAAAGTAACATTTTTTATTATTGGAAATACCCACATTTACAAATAAACATAAAACTGGTCATCCAGAACCTTTGGAAACCTCATTTTGCAAACCAAGTTATTGGCTTTTATTAAGTTATACCCTTTTCTGATTGAAATTTTATCTTTATAGCGCTTATTTTATAACTTCCCGTATAGGTTGTAAATAGAATATTAGGTTCTATTAGGTTCATTCTAGTAGGAAAAACTTTCTACTACATTTAGACTCTAGACTTGTGGTGCTCTAAGGTCGTTTATTTGTATAGTACTTTTGCAGCAACATTTATCTCTGTCTGGCAAGAATTTAAATGAGTGTACTGAACTATGTGTAAGGTTTTGACCTAAAACTCGAATGTCTTTTTTAAGCAGTAAGGGAGGAATGACTTTTTTTGTTGATTGTTATCGTAAATAATATTAAAATAAATATCATATCATCAATTAAAATTAATTATTAATACATTACTGATGTAGCTTCACATAGATACTTTTGCTACATAGATACTTTTTAGATACTTGCGCAGGGGCACAGATGTGCGACTGTAAAAGCGACGGTTGTAGGTTCGATTCCCACTGGAGGGGATGATGAAATATTTAATATTTTCATTTACTCAACGAATACTTATTTTTTCCTGAAGCGAAGCATAGCGCGGCATTGAGTTTTGCCATCAAACACGCATTGCCTCAAGAATTCAGCGGAAAGTGGGGGACAGAAATGTCTTAATAGGGAACTTAGTAAGTACACTAAGTTCCCAGCCTCCCACCTACCCTGCTATGTACGGAATACAGAGTGAAGCTAAAAAAATTTATAAATATTAATTTACATATATTATGTAAAAGTGCATTCTTCTTTTTATAAACTTCTTTACAAAAATCCTGCACGTAGTTATGCATGAGTTTAGTTTGTTATTCAGATGAAAATTGAAATGTGAAAAGAGTAAAATTGAAATTTTTTAGTACTGTTTGCGAACGCGACATGACAGTGTTTCCTAAACTTTAAGAGCACACTCTGACAAGAATATTTATTCCACAGTAGAATATTTGTACTTGTGCCAATTTTAGTCAAGCGACTTTGCTATAAACTACTAAGAGTTCGCCACCCAGTACTTTGTCAAAGAGCAAAATAGATTTTTACATATATGTTCTAGTAACTTTTTAGAAATATAGAGAGATTTACATTTGAATATTTTTTACAGAGTTTGAAACGGGCAATTATTATTAGAAATTAATAGAATTAAAAAAAAACAACTAATTATAAGATAAGATTGATCTCATATTTTATACACATAATTATTACTCGTATGTATATACATATTCTTTGTTCACTTCGCGCTGTATCCCGCACACGGCTGGGTAGGCAGAGGGAACCTAGCGTTAAGACACTCCGTTCCCCACTTTCTGCCGGAGGAGAAAGTCTGGAGGCAATGCGTGTTGGGTGACAGAACTCAACGCCGCGCTTTACCTCCACACCAGAGCGAAGAAATGGAAATATAAACGTAAATAAATATTTCACTTCCTCGAGTGGGGATCGAACCCAAAACCGTTGCGTTAGAGTCACACCCTTGTGCCGCTGCGCTACGACGGCCTCATTCTTTTTTTTATCTAAAATAAAACAGTATTGTATGTCTGTGCATATTTCCATATATATATATTCACAATAAACGATGAAATTACATATCGCGTATATACATATATCATAAAAATATTAATTATTTACAGAATGTAGAAATATTGAAAGCAATATATGAAAATCCCGAAGACGTCGACCTAGTAGTAGGAGGCTCTATAGAAAGGAACGTGCCTGGAACACAAGTGGGACCAACGTTCTTATGTATTCTCACCGAACAGTTTTACAGAACAAGGGCTGGAGATCGATACTTCTTTGAAAATGGCGATCCAGAAATAGCTTTCTCATTACGTAAGTTTACTATTGAAATTTACTATATACGATATATAGTATACAGGGTGGAAGAGGCAGCGCTTCTTTTATTGAAACTGCATATAGGGTAATATATTTCAAACCCACACCTAAGAAATTAATCAAGGCACAAGGTTTTTTTTTTCATTTCACGATTTTTATCCATACCTGTATTTCGTGTGACGCACACATGCGTGTGCGACGTTTCCGATTTGACAGGTAAGTGTGTGCGTGCCTATATTATACTTTACAAATGGCGTTTTATTTTACAACGATAATTTTATTATTTATTTTGTTTGAAAAAATAACTTTTTCATTTTTGGGAATTATTTTTTTTCCGAATTATATTAGGCTTTTATAGAGTAGTTAAAACTGTGGTTTCATTTAAAGTGGTGCTGACAATTCCACCCTGTATATTTAGATATAAAGTGTTTTATATTTTTTAAATGATTTTATCCTAATATAATAAAATATCTAATTAACAGCTATTGTTTTATCGTAATAATTGTTATTAATCTATATATCTATATCTATATATATAATAAAACTGTAAAGGGGGTAAAATCTGTACATTGAATATAAACTAACACTTCAGGGGGACTTAATACAACTAATAGAAGGTAAAAATATAATTTTTGGAATTCTTGTCTGTCTGTCTGTTGTGACTCTTTAACGCAAAAACTAGTGGACGGATTTAAATGAAACTTCTTTTGTTGTATAGCTATTAGTCTTCGCCTACATATAGGCTATAATTTATTTTGATAGCCCAAATACCTGATGTGAAGCCCTAGCAGCCCGCCTAATCTATAAGAGATATCAATACAACGCTTTAGGAAAAGTTATTCAGCGTGATGAGCATTTTCTGTTGACATAAAAAAAATCGATCCTACCACAAAGTGGAACCCCAGTCACCCAGCTAAACTTCAAAAATATATAATCTGTCGTCTTAAAATAAATTATTGTACGCAATAAACATTTTTTTGACGTTTATTAATATCATAATTATTATTTAGAATTGTTAATTCATAGTTTTTAGTTAAATTTAAGTAAATATCTTCATTTTACTTTATTAGTTAAGAGCGCCTATTATTATCTCAAAAGCAAACATATATGCAAATTTTAAAGTATATAATTTTATCAGGCGTTCTTTCATTACTGTCAAAATACGTATTTATATTCATCCCCCCTCGCGAACACATCTTTTAATTCCCTTCATGAAACTTATATTTATACAGGAAATATTTTATACAACTTCTATGACTACTATTATTATAAAACTAAAGAGATTGCTTAGTTGACGCGGTAATCTCAGAAAGTACGGATTTAAATTGAATAATTAGTTTTGTGTATCATAGTGCCTACATATAGGAATGTTTAGGCTATAAGTATTACATCACGATATAACCAATCGCAGAGGAGAAACATTAAAAAAATGTTGCAAAACTGGAAAGCTTGAGAGGTTCCATGCGTCCACCGCGTAAAGCTACGCAAAAATTACATGTGAAAAATAATTGTTCTCCTTCAAAAGTTCTAAGTAAAAGTCCATGATAGAAAATGTTTATCTCCTAAGCCTACACTAACCATTTAAAACAAATCCGTATCCAACATGCACCTACAAATCACATTAGATATTATGACTGTTTACTGTAGATCGCCGCACGCAACAGGGTAGGCAAAGGGAACGTAGTGTTAAGACACTCTATTCATATTTTTCGATGAATTCTGGAGGCATTGTGTGTTCAGTGAGAAAACTCAACGCCGCGCTCGACACCAGAGCGAAGAAATGCAAATATTCGATATTTAATTTCCTCAAGTGGGAATCGAACCCACAACGTGCTGCGGTACCAGTCACACTTTATGCCCTTACGTCACGACTGGTCTCATAATAACCTTTTACTAGATACATTTCAAAGCAATATGTTACAAGTTATTAGGTATTTGAAATGCAGTATAAGATAAAGATATCCTGTAGTATTATTGTATCAGTTACAAGCCACACACCCCGGCTTTGCACGGGTGCAACCATACACACAAGTAACATGTACTTATGTAGGTGCTAACGTGCTGTTAGTGTATAGTCTTCTCTCATATTTTTCTATCCATTTAATAAAGAATAAAACTTTATTGTTTTTATAACCCTTATGATTATCAAGATGGTGTGGATGGTATTTAAGTTTATGATTTACCTATTTTACGATTAGAAAATACGGCTGCAGAAAGCAAGTCAAACAGTTTTCCAGGACACTCCCCATGATAAATACGATAGAGAATACACAGCTAGAAGACGTTTCTACGCAATGCTAAAGTGTCAAGCCTTTTACAGATCATTGGTTACCCATTGTTTCAAACGGTTCTACGTTGTAAGCAATTAAATGTGCCAAGCTGGCACTGGGATGCACCCGCCCAGAGACAACGTGGCCCCACATATGAACGTACCTCGATCCTATAAAGCTGCTGATGACCACCATTTTCTTTAAGACCAATTTGGCCTTGCTTTCTACATGATCGCGATACTTTCAGTCACGCGCTCTATATAAGGGTATTGTTTTTGAAGACGACAAATGTTGTGATAAACGCGCAAACTTATGTCTTCTGGAGGTTAAATTGAACCAAGTTCCTTTCACCTATGAGGAAACATTCCCAAGGGATGCCTCAACAGAAGACATAAGTTTGTTTCATCACTGGTCGACGTTTCAAGCTACATGAACCATAATAGAGTCCAAATCTACAAAAAAATTGTGTTTGTCTGTTTATTGGTCTGTACACGCTAACCTCCGGAACTACTAGACTGATTTGAAGGAAACTTTTTGTGGTATAGTTATAAAGTCTAGGCAACTTCTAGGCTATAGTTTATTTTGAAAATCTGGACACCTGATGTGGAACTTTAAAAGCCTGTCTAAACTATAAGAGATATAAATATACTGCCTTTGGGAAAATTTAACATTTTGACAAACAATTTCCAGATATTTATACGTAACAAAAATTAAGGTCTGGAGTACCTGGCAGCCCATCTAATCTCGAAGAGATAAAGATAGCGTCTTAGTAAAAGTGGATCAACATAACAACTTGGGCCCTGGCCTGGCCCAATATTTGTCAATATTTCTATGGTAAGATGTCAATTGAAATGTGAACGTCTCATTGTGCGTCTATATCACTAAATCTAAAAGCCACAAATTTAATAAAATTAATAAAGTGTTGTGTATTTGTGACTTAAAAAAATATGCCTTCTATAAGGCGGTGGACAAATTTAGGCAGAAGAATCTAATCGTACTGCCCAGAACGTGAAGATTGTAATGAACGTGAGCACGATAGTTGACTGATAATGATGCAAATTTGGATCGAGCTGCTTTTTGTTACGATATATCAATTGATGCCAGCAATACCTACAGCTGTGTTGCTATTGGATCTATGAACTCAGCTTGCCAATATTGTAAGGTTATTGTAAAAACTCAGTTTGCCAATCAATTTGGTGGCGCAATGATTTTATTATAAGGAGGAGGATTGCCAGTTGTCCCACGTTCAATGCAAGCTTAGTTGCTGAGATGTTTAAAGTCCTCGAAATTGTGGAAACATGTCAAGGTATTACATTTAAGCAAGAATATGCGTGTCATGTTGCAAAATGATCTATCTGGAGACATATTCTCTAAACAACTCATTGATATTGGTAATGGCAAACTTCCTAAATATGCGCTGACTGGCTGCATCACCTTTCCTGATAGGTTTTGTTAGTTAACGTAATCAAAAGATGAATTCATTCATAAAGTGCTTCCAAATGTTGCTGAAATGTTGCTGATTATTTATTCCATAATTGGTTGTGCTAAAGAGCTTTACTGGCTGCCAAACACACTGATGTAAATGAATTATATATAGATTTTCAAGATGGCATTCCTGGCAAAATAAGGACACATAAGTCAGTCGATACGGCAACTAATGAAGATGATGTCGTGAACTATCCACCGGAATTTTTAAACTCACTTGATTTGCCAGGATTGCCGCCTTACAGCCTTCAATTAAAGCTTGAATGTGTAGTTATAATGTTGCGCATAATAAGATATCGGAAATTGCTATTTTTATTATCATTTTTAATGAATATTATAAGAATTAAAAATGATTTAAGTTTTTTTTTTTTTTTATCTTACTAGCTGACCCGGTGTCGCGAATAGCAGAATACATATTAAAAAAAATCGACTGTTAGGCGATACGAAGTTCGCGGGTCTGCTAGTATAAAATATAGTTTTTATTAAAATACTAGCGGTTCGTCCGCGGCTTCGCTCGCTTGAACTGCATGATTATGCATGGATACCGCGTGGAGATACTCCTAGCTTATGTTATTTTAAATTATTAGGTCATAATAATAACCTCATTTCATTCAACATTGACCACGCAGAATTCCTAAGCCATTATATTAATATGTCTTAAGGATTAGCTGGGCTGTTGGGGTTCCATATCAGCTGTTCCAGATCTTCATTTTTATTATGAGGACAGAAAATGCTTGTTAAAATATTAAAGTAAAAAGTTATTAATATCATATTTGTTATACAAATAGCACAACTGGATTCTATTCGACAAGGCGCATCAATTGCACGAATACTATGCGACAATAGCGATGGTATCCGTCACATGCAGCCTAAAGCATTCCAGCAAATTTCATCTGGGTAAGCATCTATATACTAATTTTGATGTAAGGATTTAAATATAAGGATTTTTTATAACTTAACGTTGTATCCAGCATCCAGCAGGGTAGGCAAAGGGAAAGGGTAGTGTTAAGACACTCCATTCTTAATTTTCGGCCGAATTCTGGAGGCTTTGCGTGTTGAGTGGCGGAACTCAACGTCGCGCTTCACGTCGACACTAGAGCTCAGAAATTAAAATATGAAAGATTTCATTTCTTTAAGTAGGAATCGGCAACACAGCTTGTCGCATTTACAGACTTAAATCTTTTTTCCAGAAAATCATTTTCTTAATATAAAATAAGACATTCTGAACCACCAGGCTCTATTTCAATTTTCATAAACCTTTGTTTATCTTTTACAGGAACATGCCCGTGCCTTGTGAGAAATTATCTTCAATTGACTTATCTTTGTGGCAGGATTTCAAGTACCAATGATGCGTTTTTATATTTATTATTTGTACATATTATAACAGTGTTAAAATAATTTAAGTTAAAGTATAAGGTGTTTAAATAATATTTGTATGAGGCCTTATTAACATTATTGTAAATGTGAAATAATTCTTGTTAATGACAACTCCACGTTCTGATTACTTACGTAAATGAATGCTATATCACTATTTATTTATCTTTCGAAGCTTTAGCTTTGCCACTGAATAGATTTTGATGAAGTTTTAACGATTTAAAATTTACAAAAAAGTTTCTATGAAACTAGACTGCTAAAATTCTATAACACATACTACATGTACATATATGTAAGTTTATATAAATAATATGGCTAACATTTTGGAGAACTATTTTTTGTAATTATATAATCTATTCATATGAAATTTCCTTCCCTCTATTACTACCTATGAACTTGAAGCTGTAATATATTTTTTTTATTTTTCCCATAATTATTGCGTTAATGTATGCTTATAAAATATTTCAATTTTGTACTGTGTGCTTGTTTATAACGTATGAAATAATATTGTAAATAAATGTTTTGTAAAGATATTCAAATTATTTACCTAAATCCTCATTTTTTACTCCTACTAAACGAAAAATGAAATATTTTTCTTGTTATTCTACTTTTCATATTTTTCCATTCATAAATGGCAAACTGAATCTAATTACAAGACACTCTATCCTCCACTATCTCTTGTTACCAGAGCGGAAAAATGAAAATATCTCATTCCCTTAAGTAGAAATGGAACACAAAACAACTACGCTTATAATAAGCCGCTGTGCTATTGGACCACTGCGAGCTCTTAAATAAAACAGAAAGAAAGAAAAGAAAGTGACATGTAACTAATGACCTATGTGAAGGTCCACTCTGCTCCCCCACAAGAGGCGGAAAATGCTAACACTATTAACAGCTTACGTAATGGCTCATAATTTTGGTTTATGGCTCGTATAAATGAGTTTATCGCCGTGATCAAGCTTTAATGCTAATCACCCTAAAGTGGGGTAAGATAACAATTATTTACCATAACCCATACACAAAACTTCTTATTTACCATAACCAATACTAAATTTAATATATAGACGTATCCTTAAACAAGATTACTTATATTAAGCTTAAACTCTTAAGCAAAATAAATATTTATTCATTTGTACGAGTATAAGGAAATTTTATCAGCTTCACGCTGTATCCCGCACACAGCAGGGTAGGCAGAGGGAACCAAAATTGAAACTTTATTATTGTATACTAAAAGCAATAAAAATACTAGTATAGACACTTTTAAATAAGAATTTTCTTATATGAAAGCTCAGTGTAGCTTTGCTATCAGGAATGTGGATTCACTGAAATGAATAAACCGTTTCTTTCAAAACAACAACATAAACTTTACTTTATATAAATATACTTTATTGAAACATCATGTAAAAATTAATATTAATAAGATTTATTTTAACTTACTCCACCAAAAAACTTGTAGCTAAATTTACAATTACACAAAAAAAGTAGGAAAACTTGGAATTTCGTATGACTATTTAATTCTCGTATACAGGGTGGAAGAGGCAGCGCTTCTTTAACTGAAACTGCATATAGGGTAAAATATTTCAAACCCAGAATTAAAAAAAATAATCAAGGCACCTCAACGGTTTGGACGTAGGATTTTTTTTTCATTTCACGATTTTTATCCATACCTGTATTTCGTGTCACGCACACATACGTATGCGACGTTGCCGCTTTGACAGGTAAGTGTGTGCGTGCCTATGTTATACTTTACAAATGGCGTTTTATTTTAAAACGATAATTTTATTATTTATTTTGTTTGAAAAAAAAACTTTTTCATTTTTGAGAATTATTTTTTTTCCGAATTATATTAGACTTTTATAGAGTAGTTAAAACTGTGGTTTCATTTAAAGTGGCGCTGACAATTCCACCCTGTAGAAAGGTTTTATAAGATTTTTTACTAAGTATAGAATAGAGAATTAGATTTTTTAGATTAGAATATATTTGATTCACGGTGTATCCTGCACATCGCAAGGAAGGCAGAAGGAAGTTGGGAACCTAGTATTAAGAGAAAAGTTTTACACTTTTTGTCCGTAAATTCAAATATTTTCGTAAATTGAATTCATTTAAACTATTTTGAATTTAAAATTAGAAGTATAAGATTTAACAATTTTTAAACGAATTATAAGATTTTGAATTCTTAAATGAAGTTTGTCTTGTAATAATAAAATTATATTATAGTTGTAAAGCGAATAAACTCGAAATTAAATTGTAAAATAATAATTTATAACAAGTTTATTAAGTTAATAATTAATTAGAAGTACTATCATAATTGAATACGTTCAATATGCTAAAATGTAAAGTTATTACTAAAACAACAAGGTATTCTGAATTAATAATGTTGATACTTTATATAAATAAACTATGTACTACTGAGATAATACTGGATAATGAATCTAGCCAAAATGAGAATATATAAAACTTATGGGCCCGCTTAAAATAGAAATATTAATAAAGAAATTGAAGACTAAAAATTCAGTCAATTCAGTAAAACAGTTGTATAAAATAACTGTTACGGCAATCAGCAAATTTGTCGAACTAAATACTTTAAATTGACATAACGTTTTTTATTTATGAACCGATTGTAATAAAATAAACCCTATATGTTTTCGGAAGCTTCCCCGAATCCAATAGTGAAAACCGCATCTAAATCGATTAAGTCGATTCTAAGATAAATGATATCAAACGCACAGACAAACGGACAAAAATTTTAAAAATCATTCGTTTGGGTGCTATTAGGTTAATAAAGGTTCCCAATAACATTTTTTTTAAATGTCTTCCAAGTACTGATACCGACCCTCTTACGATTTTATTATAAGTATAGATATAGATGTTGGTTGTTTTTTTACAATCAGACAGTTGGTTGTCACTTACCTATTGGTAAACGCCGTCGTCGTCGCTTTAACTTGAGGCTATTATGCCGTTGCCGTGCCGTGGTGTGAGCTTCTCGCATCTCCGTCTTCATAAGGCAGTGATGACACTTGCCATATCTGAGCAGAGAAGAAAAATAAAAATAAGAAGGAATATCGAGTAATATTAAAAAAACGACGATTCTTTGTGTGAATGGTACGAATAACACTCGGATTTAATTTTCTTTACAATTTATTTAATTATTTCTATAAAATTATAATCTCTTTCTTGAAAAGAATTTAAACTGTGATTGAGGATCGTCAATAAATTATTTTGCTTAAGTTTTACAAGAATCTAGGGACAGCTAAGGATTCAATGTCAATAGCCGTACCTATAATTTAGAAACGATGCGATGGTTTGCGTTAAAATTCATTTTATTTTTTCGTCATTTCACGTATATTCTAATATTTTATACAAAGATTTGAATATCTCTGTCTTTTTACTGTGGGTCATATGAAGATATAGTAAATATTGAATATTTTGTTTTCCTCTCTCTCGTTATCAACTACGAAATAAATACAATTTAAATAATATAACATTGCATTTTTATGAGCACCTTTGACCTCTGTTGGCAATCTGGTTTAAGCTTAAATATAATTGAAACTTTTAACCAGGTACTCACCCTATCATGGGGTAAAAGCTAAAGATAGTAAACAAAGGTGTCCCTTTTACCATATAATTTATGGACTAAGACAACGTATCACCAAATAACACATGTGGGAGTCTCCGCGTTATTCAGAAGTAATATTACAAAAATTTCCTATATTTTAGATGAAACAAATATTATATTTATTTTATCTTTATGAATGATGTATGATATCTAAGATATTTTAATAGGTAATCTCTATTTATATGGAACATGTTAAGGCTGGTAAAATAAAATTGTTCTTTGACATATAACAAATATCGTCAAATATCGTCTTCTATAGTTACAATTCGCTAGGATGAAGCTAAGCTTTAAATTTATATGAGTTACTAGGACCAGAAAAAAAACTTTTAAAATTTTTTATTTACTATTTTTTTATTTTTTTTTTATTTACTATTTATATATTTACATAGATCTTTTATTGATTTTTATCAATGAAAATCAATTTTAAAAAATATACATCAAAGGAACGGACAAAAGCAATGTCCTCATGTTTTCAACTATCGTCTCATGCGCCGTTTCAGTTGATAATTATTAGTTCCATGATATCAGATACAATATTGTGACCACCATTTTTGTTTTTTCTAAACTGTGTGGTCCATTCTTATACAGTGATGGTACCAAATCTATTTTTACTTTTAATAAATTGAAGAAAAAAGTATAAAGAAAAAAAAACAAAAGAGTATAAAGTAGGGAACGGAGTGTCTTAACACTAGGTTCCCTCTGTCTACCCTGCTGTGTGCGTGATACAGCGTGAAGCTGAATTTTATTTTTAAAGAAGAAGTGTAGTTCTAAAATAACAAGAAACTATTGTAATAATATAAAGCTAAGCCTAAAGTTTATAAAACAAACCACGACTCATAAAAGCTTCTACGACGCTACAGATATATTATATTTATAACTGGACTTATATATAAGTCTAGTTTTTGTGTAAAAACAAATTCTGCCCAAATTCTCCACATTTGGTGTTCAATGGTAAATGCTGTATTGTCCGAATCGGAGAAAAGAAAATAATTTATTCCCCGGGTGGGAATCGAACCCACAACAGCTATCTTATTTCCATATACTCATATTTTGTTCCGTATGAAAAGAGTACGATAACACGTAAAATGTTTTGTATAATATATTGTAAACATTCTTTAGATAAACCCCATCATTTATCAACCACCTCCCGCTCTGAAGATTTTACATTTAGACGGTTCTCATTTCCAATACTTCAAGGATCTTTCCTTGTCTAATCTATATATATAAAAGGACTTGTCCTCACTGACTGAGGTAAGACGCACGCACAGCCGTAACCGCTAATGGTAGAAACGTGAAATTTCGACAGATGTTTACTTTCGTAATCTGGACATCCACTAAGAACGGATTTTGAAAAATTTTAACCCTAAAGGGGTGAGATAGGGGTTGAAAGTTTGTATGGAAAATTTTTTAAATCGGCACCGATTTTTATAAAATTTGAAATTTAGACTCTCAAAACTATTTAATTGAACATGTGTTTCATGGTTTTCTAGAATTCACCCCCTAAGGGTGCAAATAAGGGGTTGAAAGTTTGTATGGAAAAATCTTTAAATCGCCACCAATTTTTATAAAATTTGAAATTTAGACTCTTAAAAATATTTCATTGAACACATGTTTCGTGGTTTTTTAGAATTCACCCCTAAATACGCAAGCGAAGCTGCGTGCGTCCGCTAGTTTATTTATAAATGAAAAAAGGGAAAATATTTACTAACTAGTGGACCCGAACGCGGCTACGCCCGCTTGAACTATACGAATATTTTATTAAATATATTTATGAAATTATATTTAGTTTTCAATAGAGAGATGCGTTAAGCAAGCTCATTTTGGGTGATGTTTTCTAACAACAAACTTTGCAAATCGTTGCTAAGCAACGGTCGCTTAGTGACGGTTGTTATTAACATGGCGGAATAAATTGCATGTCAAATTAATAAGTATTTTAATATATTGGTATATATTGATAATATTACAAATATGAGAAAAAAAAGTATCCTATGTTCATCCCGAGACCCTCAAGTATCTCTATATGAATATTTTATCACAATTAAATTAGCGGTTTGGCCCTGATTGCGTAAAAGACAGACAGACAAACAGATTTTGAATTCTATTATAAAAATATTTTCTATTTTTCTCAACGGGTAATTTCCACGCGAACATTGCGCACCTTGAGTTACGAGTATGTTCAAATTTTGGAAAAGATTAATATTTATAAAACGAAAGCAATAAAACGCAGGTGTTGTATTTTGAAATTAATTTTGCAGACCATACAAGGGGTTGGTAAGCTTTTACGACAGGTGGATGTATTCTTATAACAGCCATAACACCTTTGTTACTTGCATTTCAGTGGTCACAATTTTTCCTTATAAAAGTCTTTAATAATGTAAGAATAACTAGAAAATAATTTGTGCTTATAGCCATAATATATTCAAATATCTTAAACTTCAAATACCATATTATACAGCTCTGCTGTTGTTTAATTACAAAATTATCTAACATAGTGTCTAAAATAAACCATTTTTTAAGCCCTGAGATAATTAGTTGAACTCGTATAGATAGTAATTGTTTTGGACATAATCGCCATCTCAAATTGTTTTAAAACCATTTTACAATATGTTATATTAAAAATAGGGGGATGATGATTGCTTGTTTAAGAACTATTTTTAAATTAATATATAAGGTAAAGAATAATATTGCAAAAAATTCTTTTAGCGTAGAAATATACTAAACCTGTAGGCGACGAGGCGAAAGAGGTACAAATATTTTAAAGATTTTAGCATTTACTGAAGTCGGTACTCCACTATTGTCAATTATTGTATTCTCAAATTGCTACAAAGGTGACCTACCTCTTCACCTCTATTTCTACCTCCTTATGAGATTATGTTATAATTGAATGAGATTAAAACAAAAAATGTACCTAGTGTGTACGGTAAAAAACACAGCCATTAAGAAAAATGATTCAGCTCATTAAACTTTGCTAAATTATTAGATTCAAAGCTTTAATCAAATTCTCGCAATAATGAAATTTGATCGAAACCAGCTGAAGCGGAAGATGGAATGTTAAAATGTCTACTTACATTAAAGGCAATTGTGCCCCGGATTAATTCTCTGCTTCAGCTCGTCTTTAAGAAATATCCGTTAATTTCTAACAAACTGTACATTCAACGGAATTTGTATACAGTTTGCGCGTTTAAAGTGAGTAAAGATTGATTTTGAAGGGTATGCAGAGAAACCTAGTGATACGACACTCCGTTCTCTATCTGACATCTGAGTGAAGAAATGAAAATATTAAATATTTCATTTACTCGAGTGGGAATCGGCTGCCTGCCAAGACCGGCTTCAAGTAAAAATTCTACTTTTAATATATTTCTTCTTATAACATCTTAGAAAATCTTCTTACATCAAGAAAAGTATCTTTATTTTATATATTCGTTTCCATAGAACACAAAGGTATTATTAGTTCTACAAAGGTTAAATATTGTGGAGCTTCTAAGTAATGAACCTTATTGTGGAATAATGAAAGGCACGTGTTTGCTGAAATAACTTTTGACTCAGACGATGCTAGTGATAGATAGATGCTATTTAATATATTTACAAGTATTATTGTAGCTAAAACGCGAATTGCATATTAAAAATACGTTTATTATTTATTTTAAATTGTTATAATTAATGTTTTAAATTTAATTACAGTAATATGTCAGCTTTTTCTGTAAAACATGTGAAATTTCATATTATTATAACTTTATTGGATAAGTACCTCATACTCCTCGTAATCTATATATATAAAAGGACTTGTCCTCACTGACTGAGGTAAGACGCACGCACAGCCGTAACCGCTTTGCGTAGAAACGTGAAATTTGGACAGATGTTTACTCTCGTAATCTGGACATCCACTAAGAAGGGATTTTGAAAAATTTTAACCCCAAAGGGGTGAAATTGGGGTTCAAAGTTTGTATGGAAAAAAAATTAAATCGGCACCGATTTTTATAAAATTTGAAATTTACATTTTTAAAAGTATTTAATTGAACACGTGTTTCATCGTCTTCTAGAATTCTCCCCCTAAGGGTACAAATAAGGGGTTGAAAGTTTCTATACATTTTTTTTTTAAATCGGCACCAATTTTTATAAAATTTGAAATTCAG
>JAEBDU010012254.1:32623-61094 GCA_016802625.1 Heliconius numata | reverse complement strand
CATGTGTTTCATGGTTTTCTAGAATTCACCCCCTAAGGGTGCAAATAAGGTGTTGAAAGTTTGTATGGAAAAATCTTTAAATCGCCACCGATTTTTATAAAATTTGAAATTTAGACTCTTAAAAATATTTCATTGAACACATGTTTAGTGGTTTATTAGAATTCACCCCTAAATACGCAAGCGAAGCTGCGCGCGTCCGCTAGTTATTAATATTAACGAAAAAATTTTTGCGTGCCTAAATTTATGAATTGTATCACTGAAATAAAAGCTAAGCATTAATTATTATTTTATTTTTATCTCTTACCTTAAAGAACAACTTATTTATTAAATCTTATAATTTATTTTCGTTGGTAAATTTGATACAGTTTTAAACAATTTACTATAAATATAAGCCGCTTATTTTCATTTATCTTAGTATTTTTTGCAGAGTCCGTAAAATAATAAAATTTTGTAAAGATATGTTAAATAGTTTACTTTACATGAATTATTTATGTAATCTTAGATATCAATAAAAAAAACAATAATGAAAGCAATCAAGTTTAAAGTTTAGAATCCTATTCATTGCACGTGATAAGGGTCTGATTACGGAACCCGAAAGTGAGAAAGCATGTAAGGCACCTTTACTTCTCTTTTACAGGATGTATGTTTATACGTTTATATATTTATTTACCCTTTCAAAGTCTTTTAAAGCTATAACGTAATCTTGAAGGTCTATTTCACGCTCTATTTATCCTTATTAAAATAGATATATGTGTCTATATGCTACTGACAAAACTACCAATTTAGACGATAACTAGATCCCTTATAATCGAATTACTTTGTGTTAATCACCAACCTGACCTCCATAGAGTAGAAAACAATCCACGCGGCACCAGTTGATAAATCAGTGATAAGAGACTCTATTATCACACTAAAAATCTTTCCTTTGTTTTTGGAAAAATAAAAATGTTTTCTCTGGTTATTTCTTGTTGAAATTACAATAGATTGACCGACTAACTAATACGGTTAAATAAGTGATTGACTGGTCTAATATAATAATCGAATTAGTTGTAAGGCCCAGCCATTAAATTATCTTTTTTTATAATTAGGTTTAGAATATTCAAATACTACAATTTTGATGATTTTGCAAAGTTTCAATGGCCGGTACGAACTGTTTAATACATTTCTGTTTTTTTTTTTCAATTACTTTAGTTCACGTAAATCTATAAACAATTGATATTGATATAAAATAATATTTTTTTTGTCCTATTAATTAATTTTTAATTATAATTGCCTCGCTATATCAGTTCCTGGAGTGAGACCTCTCGGACACCCAAGGAAGCGCTGGTTGGATATCGTGATGCAGGACATGAGAGCCAATGGTCTAACCACCGAGGACGCAAAAGACCGTGCAAAGTGGAGTAGGTTGAGTAGGAAGGTAGACACTGGCAATAGCCGGGATTTATGCCAGGAGGAAGAGATAAAATAATATGAATAAGACTTCTGCTTAATACATAATCTTTGCCTGCCACTTAGTATTTGAAAGATGTGTAAAAGAAAAAAAGAAAATAATATAAAAATATCTATCAATCTAGTACCTACCTACTAAAATAACTACCTTCCTGTGAATAGATCTCTGTGTTATAATAAATTGTTGATATCATAAATTGTCTTCCATATTTTTTATATTATATTTGCATATGTGCTTCATAAATAAAATAACTCTAATAACTAATTAACATAACTAATTTACATAAATTAAAATAACTAACATAACTAATTAAAATAAATAATTATCATAAATTTACTCAATAAAAGTTTTATTTTTAATTTTTTTTAAATGGTTAACATCATTATGCCCCAAAAATAAATAAAAGCTTATCCAATGATATAAAACAAAAAAAAATCATTAATTATTTGGCAAAAAGAATTAAAAAGAAAAGTTGCTAGTATCTAGCATTTGATTAATAGTTCCATTATTGCCCTACGATTAATTCTTATTTGTTTTCGACTATAAATAAATAGCGACCCAGATTTCTCCTTTGTTAACTATTATATATTTTTGTTCCAAATGAAACTAGTACAGAAAAGTGGTTTTGTGAATGAAGTAAATATGCTCGGTTTTAATGTAAATTATACGATTATATAAAAACAGCTAAATATATATATTTTTTGTATTTCAGCTTCACGCTGTATCCCGCACACACCATGATAGGCATGATAGAAGATTCGAAAACATGATAAGCAGAGGGAACCTATTGTTAAGACACTCCGTTCCCCACTTGATTCCGAATTCTGGAAGCATTGCGTGGTGAGTGGCAAAACTCAACGCCTCGCTTTGCCTTAACATCAGAGCGAAGAAATGGAAATATAAGCGTAAATAAATATTCACTTCCTCGAGTGGGGATCGAACCCATAACCAACGCGTTACAGTCATACGCTTGTGGCACCGGGCGACGACGGACTCATTTTTTATATTTCAATATCAAATATAAACGTTTATAGAATACTTCTTACTTTTATAACATATCTAACATAGTACAAAAAGGGTTTTCTATCCCTTGGTCTCAGAAACAAAAGGTTTTCCTTTTCCACTAGTTATGCGTCACCGCTACGTGTCTCCAAGCAATATGAAAATACTTCGTGTTTGTTTTATTAATATTAACCAACTGACGTTTTCGTATATTGTTTGTAAAGTAAATATATTATCTTATTTTCCAACGGCACGCTTCATCTCACTTAGTAATATCAACCGTAATAACCCAGTGTCAAGGCACTTCGTTCTTAACTTTTTACTGGAATTCGAGATATTTTGATAATTGCAGATCTCAAGAGTGCCTCTCTTGTGAATCTGAAATGAAATGAAAACATTCTTCTGGTAGTTCTCTTGAGTAGGGATTCTATGCACCAACCAACGCTTTTACAGTTAGAAGACAACCACACCCACAGGTGACAAGACATTCGTTATAATACGAATTTGCTATTTTTTTGTGTCTGATCTGGAAATTTATATTTTTTTATAAAAGTAAACTGACCTCATTGAAGTTTATAAAAAGAAATCCAGATATAAGATTTAGTAATAAGAAACTAACTAAATATAATATTTTAAAAACGACATATTTTAAAAATATTTTAAAAAGTCAAAGTACTACAGAACAAGTCGTTATTAAGCTTTCATTTATTAAAGTACGGCTAGTATCGAAAAACGTTTATTTTATATTATGTTAACATCTTTTAACCGACACTTACATATATATAAAACGAAATTTAAAAAAATAACATTGCCATACAAATGGTTGATATCTAAAATATCCAATATATTTTCAATAAAGAAATCATATATTGGAATCATATTATTATAACCACAAACAAAACAATATGTAAAAGCGATTACAATGTAATAACAAGTAATATTCGACAACTGTCGTTTACACGGTACATAAATAACGAACCTGTGTTAAATCCGATTGTCTAATTATTTATTTATTACACTGTAGTATTACCTTGACAGAATATTAATTAATAATATTGATTGATATATTATCATATTTATATATTTATTTGCTATATATTTGGTATTGACTGTTGATAAATATAAATTTCCATTTTTCGTATTTTTATTCGTACTAAATTTTATAACTTAATAGGTGCACGGGAAGTTTCATATAAAACGCACCAAAAGCAATGCAAAAATGCCTGAAGAAGAAGAAAACTATTTATGGTGTGAAGGTTCACGTGTTCTCGAGATAAATAGTCTTGACAGACGGAACAGTAATCGGATAAGGGTTCCGTATTTTCCTTTTGAGGAAACCATAAAAATCACATTTTTTACTTTTAAACGTTTGATAGAATTTTGTACGTATCTGTACCTATCTGTCGTCAACGACGGAATCGAATTTGCATTTCATATGCTCAATTATCCACAGAAGAGTAATTTTCAGAAAATATATTTTTATCATTCTTTTTCACTTACTTTATATACGAGTACGTGCTCCAATATTGAAAAACAATTTGAAATTCATATGCTTAATTGTCCGCAGTAGAGTAATATTTCAAAAATATATTTTAATAATATTTATTATATACTTTTTTACCAATGCCAATCCAAAATAAATTTTATTATATATCTTTTCAAAGTTAGATATAAATTATACTGTTTTTAGTAAAATATTTAGTTTTCTCAGAAAATTGTTATTTATGTTAAGTTCAAAATGCAACTATAGATAACATTGTTGACCCTTTTAAGAGAATCAAATGCACCTTAGTGTATTTTACAAGTCTAACTCTTTAACTTCTAATCTAATAATAACACTAAAACCGAGAATAAGTTAAGTAAGTAGTAAGTTAATTTATTTAGGTTTTGCTAATAATTATTAATAACAAATACTTTGTCAATTTTTCATTTATGTATTAGGCAACGTAAACGCAAGTATAGATAAATCGTTATAAATTAATATAAATATCGTTTATAAATTTTAAGTAATTTTGGAGATATTTTGCTCAGATGACGCTATCCTGCAAACTGGATGTAATTATAATAAATTTGCTCCCTAATTAAAAATATACACATTCACATTTTAATTCGATTACATCAGTGTCTCGTAATAAATAATTAATTGTTATAATTAAGCTAAAATTCCTTTACTTAAGATGTACCGTAGGTATCTATTATTTAAATGCTTTATAAATTATACTTTGATATTCAAATTTTTCACAACTTTCTCAATCTTAATTTACTAATTCAGAATTAAAATTACTTTCATCTTATAAGGAACGGCCGAATAAATATTATGGGGTCGTTATCCTTTTGAGAGAATAAAGTTTTCCTCATAGCGGGAATGAATGCGATATTATTATTCACATTGCAAATATATTGACTTTTACTTTGGTCTCTTCTTAATATTTATTAAGAATAAATAAATTTTAATACTACTTCATTATATTATGTTTATGAAATGAATTTACATAGAAATTAAAATAATAAGAGCATCTATGTAACATAAAATAAAACAACTTATTTATGTTATTTAAACCAGCTTATAAATAAAAAAGTAGTGTCGATAATAAATATAACATAATAAATTGGCTGAAATTTCAGTTTTCAAAACATTGATATTGTTTGGTTGTACCTTTGTACGGGCTATTCTCCGAAGCAGTTGAATCTAATTTTATTAAACTTTTACTAGGAGATAACGTAGCCTATGGAGCACTTCTATACTTTTTATCCCGAAATCCCACGGGATCGGAATTTATGCGCAAAAAACGGTGTTAACTACCTATCTTCCAAAATATTTTTAATGTATGCCTTATCCCTCAAAAAAGGCAACTATCTTTTCTTCAGAAAGTTAAATGAGAGCCTGGACGAATTGAAACTTAAACATCACAATTATGTATCGTAAAATAGTCTTATAATCGAAAAAAAAAAACTGTTTTTATAATTAAACTTTTTTCGCAATCAGAGTTTTTTACAAAAAATTGCCGCAATAACAAACAATCTAAAAACCAATCCCTGCCGTCGCGTCGCCGCGATGCTCGCGCGTAAATTTACTTTCGATATAATTTAACGCCCTTACAACGTTATATCGTATATTTTATAAAATTCACCTGCGACGAAAGAACACATATTTATAATATATAATTTTATAATCAGAAGCTACACTAAAATGCAATAATTAATACACATTTATAGACTAAATTATGAACTAACATTGTCATTTATATCTCAGTCATTACAGCTTTACGCTGTATCCCGCACACAGCAGGTTAGGTAGAGGGAACCTCCTGTTACGACACTCCGTCGAATATTTCCTCTACTCTCTATTTCTAGTTACCTCTATTACTCTATTTTCCGTCGAATTCTGTAGGCATTGCTTGTTGAGTGGCGGAACTCAACGCCGCGCTTTACCTCGACAATAGAGCGTAAAAATGAAAATATAAATTTAAATAAATATTATAGTCACTACAATTGACATTATAGTTATAGTAATCAACGGCTGGCTTACTGGAGTATGAAAACTAATGTTTAGTTTAGAAATGAGAAATTGTTTACGTTGGCACCAAGTTCATACTTGTAACAGCATGAAATAGACTAATATACATAACTATTTCAGTATAGAAATCAGCTTCACGTTGTATCTCGCACACAGCAGGGTAGGCAGAGAGAACCTCGTGTTAAGACACTCCGTTGGCCACTTTCCGCCGAATCCTATTGAATGGCGGCACTCAACCCCGCCTTTGCACAACACCAGAGTGAAGAAATTAAAATATGAAATATTTTCCTCAAGTGGGAATCGGGCCCCTGCGCCACGACTGGCCAGAATTATTTATAGTTGTATACTTAATATGTATAATCGTTTATAATCTAAAAATTGTTTTCAGCAAGCGTAATAACTATTATAATACGTTTATATTTTCTCATTATCTACATAAATGAATACTCAAAACGTGTTATTAACTCAGGGTGAAATATTAAGTTACATTTCAGGTAAATTAGAGAATATGACCCATTTCTTAATTCCGCCATTAATCCAAATGTATCTAGGCCACGTGGGTCTATTATATATTTTACGTTTGAACAATTCAATATCGTCTAATAATAGTTATGAAAGTGCACAATTTAAAGCGCGTCTTAATTTTACTGAACTACATAACTAATTGAAATTATAAAAATCCAATGCAATAATATAATATTTCGTTCAATTTTCTTTTTTAGTGTTTGAAAATTATGTTAAATTAAGTTTTTTTTTTATTTTAAAGGGAGGAATTCTTTGCCGCGCTTTGTTTTGGCAGAATGATGAAATATGATGAAAATCAATGAAAAACCAAAACATGTTGTTGCTTGTTAATTAAAATAATTCAAAAAAATAGTTTTTCGAACCTACATAAAGCAAAATAATTTAACCTAATGTAGTCGAGGAGAAAATATTTATTTAATTTCTTCGCTCTGGTGTCGAGGCAAAGCACGGCGTTGAGTTCTGCCACTCGACACGCAATGCCTCCAGAATTCTGCAGAAAGTGGAGAACGGAGTGTCTTAACACTAGGCACTAGCGGCGTTAGGGTAGGGCGAGCCTGGGCGACCACCCAGGGGCGCCGGATAAAAAGGGCGCCGTAGACGCCCGTTTAGGGCGCTTTGCGCAAAGATGTTGATAAAATGGTCTAAGATCTAAAAAAAAAAACAAAGTCATCGTCGTCTTTGATATCTAAAAAAAAAAACAAAGTGATCTTAACAACTTTGAAAATAAAATTGCAGAAAACATAGACTTTGAATGCCTAATAAAAGAGTTCGCAGATAGAAAGAAAGGCTAGAAGTGAAATTTTATTACTTTTTGTCATTATTTTTTTTTAAATAGATGGTTATTTCGTTGTACCCATTCCCTTTTTTGTATATTATTGAAATGTAGTTAGGGGGCGCCGAAAAAATTTCGCCCTGGGCGCCGGTAGTGCTAAAACCGGCACTGACACTAGGTTCCCTCTGCCTACCCTGCTGTGTGCGGGATACAGCGTGAAACTGATCGCTGTCGTGATAAGAATAAGAATGCTTTAACCGGGGTTCACGACCTCGTGACCTCGAGTTTATTCGTGTTTTACTTGCATTTAATTGCTCCCTCTCTGACAAGGGCTAAATTCTTTTTAAATTGAACGCTCACTCTTAGACATTTGATTGTAAATTTCTGACGAAAATGTAAAATATTTTTACATTAATTGTTTTTAACTCATTTTTCTTTCTCTCTTTTCTAAAAAACTTTAATAATGTTAGGTAAAAAAGATATTAAATTAAGTAATTTAATTTAAAAAAATATTAAAATTTTACAAAAGTTATACTTCCCATGTCTTATTTCTTCTATTTTATATACTTAAAAATCTTTCTAAATTAGGAATCTATCTATCTATTTATCTATCTATCTATCAAAAGAACGCAAAACATAGCATTTAATACTAACTTATTAATAGAAATCAATAAAAAACGAAACGGATACTCAAATTCGTTTCCTTTTTACTTTATGATAGGGAAGAGTTTATATTATAGCATAAAACACATAAGAGCCCTATATAAGATTTTAGATGGGATACTTTATTACATCTTTGGGTGGGTGGTGGATGTACTCCCAGTACCATATATTTATAGAGTTTTTTTTATAGACAAACGTACTGTTTTGCTCATTTGTGTGAATAAATAAGTATTTAACTAATGAATTGAAGGAAGAAAAAAGCTGAAGTTGGTCTTTGACGCCTTTGAAAAAGAAAAATACATAATTGCTATATTCTGTGACTGTAAGCGATAGGTTATGGGTTCGATTCCATATGGACGTAAAGAAACTTAGTTATTTTAACATTTTTAAAATGAATACTTATTAGGAAAACATATAAAAAAACGTTCTATGGTGTTTAATAAAAATAGTTTTTGATAACAGAATTGCATAGATTTTTTTTTTCAGCTTCACGCTGTATTCCCCATGTAGCAACGTAGGCAGAGAGGCATTTTCTGGCCAATTCTGGAGGCATTGCGTGTTAATTGGCAAAACTGAACGCCGCTCTTTGCCTCGACACCAGAGCGAAGAAATGAAAATATGAAATATTTAATTTCCTCAAGTGGAAATCGAACCCACACCTTGTCACGTTTACAAACAACCGCTTGTTTGCACCACAACTGCCTCATTCATTTATTTTAATTTCAAACCACTATGAAAAAAACAGCAGTAATTAACAGAGAGTAATTAGGTGGGCGGTGGAAGGCTTTTATTTAATTCCTAAGTAAATAAAACTCAACCGCTGCCTAATGTGTGTTCTGTCTCGAATGTTCGCAAACATTTAACCAAATATTTTCGAAGAGGAGTACCGTATATTTTCCAAGTACAAGTGAAAGTTCCAAATTCCCAGCGATCTTAGGCTTTAATAGGTGTCACAAGATTTCCGAATTAATATTAATAACTGTACAATTATTCAAGTTTTGCCTATATTTTGTTAAAACATATTTAAAGTAATTATTTGAAAATAATGTACTTAGAGTGTTTACGATAATACGAGTATATAACATTGTTAAAATCTTCAAAGCTTCACGCTGTATTCCGCACACAGCAGGGTAGGCAGAGGGAACCTAGGGTTAAGAAACTCTGTTCCCCACTTTCTGCTGAATTCTGGAGGCGTTGCGTGTTAAGTGGCAGAACTTCACGCCGCGCTTTGCCTCGACACCAGAGCGAAGAAATGGAAATATAAACGTAAATAAATATTTCACTTCCTCGATTGGGGATCGAACCCACAACCGTCGCGTTACAGTCACACTGGCCTATACTTATATAGATATGTAGTCCAGTTCGTACTTATACTGAAAACTTTCAAGCAATAGGTTGCCTAATCCTCTCCAGTGAGTCCAAGTTTTTAACTAGAGTTAAAGTTATATATTAAACTATTAAAACCTAAGCTCAATAAGTGACTGGGGATAAATCGTCTAGAACTCGTAAATAATTCTCGAAGGATCAAGGGTTTTGGGATGGAAATTTATTGTAACAGTTTAATATGTTATTCAAAATGAATAATATGTTTGCAACTAAGTATGTGTTAAAAATGTTTTAAATAATTATGCTGATTTCAGTGGTTTTAAATATGCTCATATATATTGTAAGACAATTGTCAGTGTGAGGGTATTTTACAGAGAATAAAATAATAATACCCACATAATTATTTATAAAAGAGGAAGGGAACGGCTATAAAAAGTGACGTTTTTGAAGGATTGAGTCAGTACGTCGTTATTCTGCCTGTCGTAAGGTGTAAAATTGTGACAGTGTTCAAGTATTGAAAATCAGTGTCATTGTTGGAACTATGCGTTTTAAAAACGTGTATAAGTGTAAAGTGTTATATAGAAACAGTGTTAGAAGTGTGTATATGTAAAAGAGGAACAGTAAATTATGGTTATTAAGTATTTTCTTATACTTACCACCTGACATTTCTACAATATATATTACATTCGTAGAGCAAATTTATATATTTATAGCTTTAAACTGCATCCCACACATAGCGGTGTAGGCAGAGGAAACCTAGGAACCCAGTGTTAAGACACTCCGTTCCTATTAAGACACTACCATTCTCTACTTTCCGAGGTTTTCTTTTTCATATATACCTATTTTTTATTATTTTCTTGTTTCAATAAGCAAGAGAGTATCTTGATTCAGATAATGTCTGCAGTGATTGACCTTTCATTTGTTAAGGAGGATCGATACTCACACGTGATTACTGTAATCTAAAGGAATTCTAAGAATCTTCTAAAGAGTTAAACGTTTTGTTATTTGAAATATTTTATATTAATTTTGGACTTGAAATTTAATTTCTATTTGATATTTGTGTTTAGAATTCTTTTATTAACTATGTTAAAATATTAAATCATATTTCAATTGAATTACTAAATATTTTATTGTTCAAATAAAATAAACATTGACTAAAAATTAATATTATGTTATCATACATATTATATATAGTTTTTAATTTAAAAAAAAAAAAATATGTTTTTAAGAACCCTTCTAAACACTAAAACTAAAATTTTTCGCGTTATAAGAAGGTAAGATTACATCAAAAGGAAGTTTTTTAAATAAAGATTAAGATTCATAATATAATATTTTTAAAATATGAAAAAAATATATATTAATATGCTAATTAACTTTACAATTTAAGCATATCGTAGAACCTCTAATTGTTAATCTCGAGTTTACCTCAAAGCGGTACAAATAAGAACACCGCTAACCTTTTGTTCTAAGTCTTTTGTTAGAACAAAAATCTCTGTACAAAACAACATGTAAATTAAACAAAGAATTCAAAAGTCTTTTCAGTGCTTAAAGTAATAAATAATGAATTTGCTATGACTTTACACTGGAAGCCAGTTGTGTTTCTGTAAACACGACAGGTTGTGAGTTCGATTCCCATTCCATACAATTAATTATCCTATCCTATATCTTATAAAACAAAGTCGCTTTTCGTGTCTGTCTGAACTTTCTAACTCTTCTTCTTCTAAACCACCCAACGGATTTTGATGCGGTGTTCGCCATTAGGTCGAGTATTTCTCAGGGAAGGTTTATATATCGTTTATTATTTGTACATTCTTATGTAAATTTACATAAATACGATAAATGTGTATAAAGTCCTACCCGTTGAGACACTTTCGCGCATGCGCTGCTCTAATGGTAAGTACTACATGAAAATAATGTACTGGAGTATTGTTCCTCTTAATAAGATCTACAAAAAAGTCCGCGACAGCATATTTTTATCTTTTAAGGATAACGTGTAGTGACCATATTTCTGTCTAAAAATAATAATTTCAATATATTTTTTATTGTGAGCGATATTTTTCCATAAGGGTATTAATCCTTATCCTTTAAAATACTTTATTAATTTTCTACGTTAAACGAAGATAAAATTTGCTTTTTACACTATTTCGAAATTGCGAATAGTTTTAGAGAAAAACGCATTTAATTGTTGACACATCCCTCCGTTGATACATCAGCTGTATGTTACTCAAGTTTCACTTATTCCTTACTCTCAGCATATAAATAAGTATATTAGTTACGTTGGTCATTTAATATAGATCAAAACTGTCTTTTGCTGTTTTTCATTTTAATAAGTACTTTAGAAGTTGTTACAATATCAAAAAATCCTTTCTGCAAAACGGCTCGCCACTCGCCATGCGTCCCGCGACGTTTTGCTTATACAAGCGCACCCGCCGCGCCCGCCTGCCTTACACACATCGGTGGTTCAGTGGTAGAATGCTCGCCTGCCACGCGGGCGGGTTCGATTCCCGGCCGATGCAATCTATTTAATTTTCCTCACAGGCAGCCACGTCGTGCTTGCTTTTCATCAGGGACAGAATACCCTCTTCAGCATTAACCACAAGTTCGAAAAAAAAACCCGCCTGCCTTTATAGCAACGAAGATTTAGATGCGTTTGCACGTATTGGATAATTGGAGTTGAATGTATTATTTCAGCACGATATATTTGGTTTCATATTTTTTGTAGTAGTTATTAGTAGGTAGGTTTTGTTTATAATTTCTTCCGTTAAAAAATAGTCATTTAACTATCTAAAAATAGTCATTAAAATATATTTTAACAAGTACTTGAAAAGATTAGTTGCACAGATTTAAAATTACGGTACCTACTAAAAATCCTTGCTGTGTAAAACAATTGAAATATCCTTATTGAAACTACGAAAATGCGGGTTGCATTAGGGTTTAATTAATTTTCACATTATCTTAAGTGCTTTGCAAACATACATTATATGAATAATCCAGTAGTAAAAGCGGGCGAAGCCGCAAGGGGGTCGCTAGTTATTTAATATTTTCATTCGTTCGCTCTGGCAAAAGACCGACGTAGAGTTGCGCCACACAACACACAATGTCTCGACTTCCAAAACCCTTTTGTGGCGAAAATGGCGATAGGAAAGATAGAGAAGAGAGAATATTAAGTGGAAGGAGAAGATATGAAAAGGAGCGGGGGGGGGGCTTGTAAAAGAAGGGGGGACACCACCTTTATGCACTGGAAGTAGGTATTGTGATGTAAGTGGTACCTCGAAGATTATGGTGTGACTAACATACTATGTTCCCTCTTCCTACCCTGGTGTGTGCGGGATACAGCGTGTATAACATATTATTTCCTTTAAAGATAAGAATTCCTGATCGTAAACTTTGGCTTCGTGTCAGGGATCTCAAGTATTTTCATTGATTATCTAACCTAGGTTCTTTCTGAAGCACCTTACAACTTTTTGATTGCTTTTTACTTCCTTCTTTCGTTTATACGAATCGAATTACTTTATATGATAACTTTATTAAGCTAGAACAAATTGCAATCAACCTATTCATAGGCGTCATTGTTTTTATACAAAAATTATAAAAACAAAACTTTTGTATATTTTATTCAGTTTCCAATTGTCTATACGTATTCAAATATGGCTACAATAGAATAACCCTATATATATTTTCTTTATTTTAAAATTTTAATATGTTTTCTATAAAGTAAATTCTAACACAATGACATTTTTTTATTTGAATTGGCTTATTATTATTTTTTACATTTCAATTGAGAATATCCTTTTAAAGGCATTCCAGGCATTTACCATATTAAATAATTGAATGTTAATACAGTCCACTTCTCGTTCCCACGAATTCCAGGGCTTGCGTGTTGAATGGCAGCATGACCCATGCATGCATTGTCTTGCCGTAGTAGATATCGAACAACAATGCAATCATCATGTTTAGAGACACATCCAGCTCTACTACGCTATAATAGCCACGATTTATTTATATAATAAATAGAATTAACATTAAAATATATCAACTAAGGCCGACGTGGCGAAGGGTGCAAGGGTAACGCGATGGTTGTGGGTTCGATCCCCACACGAGGAAGTGAAATATTTATTTACGTTTACATTTCCATTTCTTCGCTCTGGTGTCGAGGCAAAGCGCACCGTTGGGTTCTGCCACTTAACACGCAAAGCCTTCAGAATTCGGCAGAAAGTGGGGAACGGAGTGACTTAACATTTGGTTCCCTCTGCCTACCTAACAAAAATGGCTGTATTGCTTCGAACGATTAGAACGAATGATGAACTTTTGCTGTAATTTCCTTCTGTTTTTACTGAAATATTAACTTAAAACAACAAAGCAATTAATTTGCTACAAGTAGCTATTGTTTATTTGTATAAGTTAAATATTATCATAGGAACTATGGTTACAAGTATTTACAATATTCCGAAGTTTTGATTAAGTTCATATTAGAAGTTAGTTGAAAAACTGGACACGACCCGACACTTTGTAATATTAAAGTATTAAATGGTAATCAATTAATCTATCTAATAATATTATTATTCGTGAGGATGTCCGCTTTGCCCTCTTTTAAGGGAAGGATTTCGTAAACTTCGTTTTAAAGTTTTAATTGCTTCCTTTCAATCACGAACGAGAATTCTTAAATTTTTTATTAAGTCAACTTTCTTTCAGAAATTATCATTAATCAATAATAATTATAAATTTTACAACTTTACAGAGTTTCATTTAGACATATTGTTTTTATTTTAGGGAATCTGATGATAAGCCACTCCGCTACCCACCTCCCGCTAAATTCCGCCGTACCGTGCTTTACCTTGATATCACAGCGAAGTTAAAATAAGAAATACTCGAATTCCCGACTGGGAATCAAACCCAAAACCCGTCGCGCTAGTCACGTTTGTGCCCCTGCACCACAACTGACCTCATTAATTGATGTGATATTATAAAAGCCATGACAACCCATCGTGTTAATGCAAAAGTAATTTTTTTGAGTTCGAACTGTACTTTATAAAATAACTAGTGGACCCGGACGCGGGTCGGGACTACGCCTGCTTGAACTATAAGAATATTTATTAAATATTATATAATATATTTATTTTTATAAGGATGAATATCAAAATATAAGTTCATTTTGGGTGACGTTTTCTTAAAACAACAAAGAAACTTTGCAAACCGGTGCTTAGCAACGACGGTTGTTATTAACATGGCAGAATAAATTGCATGTCAAATTAGAAAGTATTTTAATTTATTAGTACATAAGTGTAATGTAATATTATATAGCCTATAGCACTTCTGAAGAATGCAGCTTTCATACAAAACAAAAACATAGTAAATCGGACCAGTAGATCCAAAGATCTTAGCATTCAAACAAACAAACTCTTCCGCTTTATTATATTAGTATAGATTAATATTTATCTTCTCTCTATAGGTTGACAAACGTAACGACTTCAGCCATTTAACAAGCAATGTCTCGAATTCAGGTGGAAAGCCGGATTGTCTTGAACATTAGCTTATCTTTGTCTATCTATCTATATACAGCGTGGATCTGAAACAAATGGGAATGTCCAGATTGAGAGTTAAATATGGAAAAACAAGCGATAAAAGAGATATTTTCCAACCAATTTTAAACCCCACATGCCTGAAATTTTGCCGTTTTCGAGAACTTGGCAACTATTTTTTTCTAAATATGTATATGTGTGCAATGAAATGCTCGAATTAAAATTTTTTACGTGTTTTTCCACCGATTTATGCTGTTTTTGTATTATCTGATATATTCTGATTCTATATTCTGAAAAATGTAGAATAGATACTATTTCAACGAGCGCTACATCTGTTATGTACGACCCTACCCTAGCCCCTAGGTAACGGCTGTACTGTATTTTATTTCTATTAAGGTCGTATATAGTACATACAAAAGCATGTAATCGTATTCACTTTTGTGTAACAGTATAGTGATCTTTTAATTAAAATAAAAATATTTTAATTAAGTTTTAAAATAGTGGATATAAAAAAATATAGTAAACTTGAAATTTATATTTGAAAAGAAAAATAATATAGGCAAAGTATATAGGTACCTATTAGATACTCTATACATAAATATTTTTTATTAATCTGCTATATAAAGTATATTCATTTTATACAGTAAAATGTATTGATATTCTAGGACGTACAAATGATTCAAATTCGAATACGATAATAGAAAATAATTAATTTTAATTTGCTACAGAGAAAAAGTATTTGTGTTCATATAATAGAATTTTAAAATTTGAACATTCAGCATTAGAGATATCACAGCTAATGTCGGGATGTCAAGTTAGTAAAATGAAAATTCAAACTTGGCACGCTCAAAACTGAAATAGATTTTCTTGGCAACAGATAGCAATAAAATAAAATTTAAGATTTTCATTTGACCATAGATATTTGTAAGAAAATTGCGACAAGTGGTATATTTCACAGGCGAATGAAAGATTTTGTTATATAGAAACATTAAATTTTAAATTTATAGAAACATCAAACTTAATTTTATTTATTTTTACAAATAGAAATTAAGTTAGCAACTATCACCTTCAACCATGTCATTCTGCTACTTTTTAACACAAATTTAAATAACAATAACTTAAAACTCTTCTAAATATTTACGAATAAAAATTTTAATTATGGTGAAAGAACTAAGTCAACGATAAAATAAAGTCAATTAAAGCTTATGATAAATAACCATTTCTGTCAGAAAAACGTTAAAGAAATTCGTAATCGATATCATGAAAGTTTCAATCATGTACTTTTTTTAAACGAGACGCTATATCACACACTTGAGTTGGCAGAGGAAACCAGTGTTAAGACACTCCGTTCCCATTTTCCAAAGAAAATGGAAATGTTAAATAATTCATTTTTTCGAGCGTGAATTGAACTCACAACCAGTCACATTTACAGGCACAAAAGGTCTCAAAAGGCCTTTAAAGTTTATTAGCCGATTATTATCTGTCCTCCAAAGATCACCGTGGTCAAATGTCTCATTATATTAGATTCGTCCATTAAACTCCTTTAATAATGCTTTAATCACTCTCCTGAGATAAAAGCTAACAAAAATCTAATTTAAATATTACTATTGGTATTTAGAACAGTCATTTGAAGTTATTGTGGCGCGGTTGTGGGTTCGATTCCCATTCGAGGGAATGAATGGGGGAATGCAACGTTGAGTTCCGACATTTAACGCGCTATGCCTCGGAAGCGGAAACTATTTGTGTTATAATGGAAACAGTTTAATACATAAAAAATAAGTTCCCAGGTTCCCTCTGCCTACCTTTCTGTATGCAGGATATAGCGTAAAGTTAAAAAAACAATTATTTTTTATGAATATTATACCCACCTTATAAAATGTACAATAGTACGAAGGAAATTAATATTATACCAGAAACAAAATTATTCTAGATTAAAATCTAACACATAGATTGCAAATTAAATCCGCACGACAGAAGAATCTGTGTCGAGCACTCAAATAATGTGTCCTAGTTAGACCTTTGTTTCGCTTATTCGTACTGGACTTTCAAAGATGAAGAAAATAAGGAAAAAATGTGAAAAAAGTGGATTTTCCTCCAGTTCATTAAAGACTTTCAGTAGTTATGAAGAAAGTTTTGGGTACTACACAAGCATATTCATTGGACTAGATATATTATATAATGTGCCAGAACAATCTGAGTTGTATTAGCTTTGGTCTAGTGCTCTAGAAGTCTAGATAGTTAATTTGGTTGCGGTCATATATCAGTGTGTGGGCGTCAGTGTGGAAATTAAAGGTCTCAAGTAAGCAATTTATTATCATATTAGATATACCTATATAGAAATTTAAAAAAATATATTTTGCATATAAAGATAAAATTGAGCATTACTTATGTTATTACTAATAATGTTAAGAAAATTTTAGGCCATTTTAAAAAAAATCCAATACGATAAGAAGGCAACTTGGATAACTGTGAAGTCGTTCGTTTCACATTCGTTCGTGATCCTGTTGGGTTGCCTCTTCAACAGATTATAGGATCACTCCTTCCTTATAGGAATCGACTGATTCCTTATTACATTATTAAATTGAAAAAGAAAAATATCTTAAATTATAATATTCTAATAACAAAAAAGAAGAATTCTGTTTTCCATAGAGCTGTAGGCTAATTTCACTATTAATCTTCTTAATAGTACTTCTAACAAGGGCTTATTAACTTTATTGCCGCTATTAGGTACATCTACTTTGTGTAAACAACTGTGAACGGTGATGGTTAAATGAATAGAAATTACTTGGTATTTAGTTGTTTTTATGTTGTGTATTTTAATCTGTGGTTTTGTGAACCGAGCTTTCATGTTTATTTTTAATGAGAATTATAGTTCTCATTAAAACATGAACATAAGAGCTTATTAGTTATTGTCCCTATTTTAATGGGAAAGCGTGATATTTTAATATTTACATATTTATTGTTATTGTTTCCATATTTTAAATTTCGAACACTTTTCTGTAAAGCGTGGTTACGGGTAGATTGAAGCTGCACCCGTCTACCAGTTGACATAATTATTAAGATTTAAAAATATTTTTGAATTATGAATCAATAAAAAAATACGAGCCAAAACACATGCAAGCAAAACAGCTGTCAACTGTTAACTGAACATTTAAAATGGACAAACTTGTCGGCATAAGTGAGAGACATGAGTACCAACATAATCCTACAAAAAAAATCGAAATTCGAATTAATGTAACCGGCGAAAATTGAAAATTCGCGATACTTTTAAGATTTTTTTTTTATTAGGAATTTTAGAATTTACTTTTAAGAAAGAATTTTAAGAATTTACTTAAATAATGATTTATGAGTAAATATTATACATTAAACTAAATAACTGTTAAATGGATAAAGTATGCGAATCATGGCGGGGTGTAGCGTGTGTGATTGATTACTCACTGAATACTTAAGTCTGTTTTCTATTGCATACGAATGATATATGTTTGTGAATTAATCTAATAACAAATGGCGCAGCGGCACAAGGGTGAGACTATATGGCGAAGGTTGTGGGTTCGATTCCCACTCAAGAAGTCAAATATTTACATTTATATTGTCATTTCTTCGCTCTGGTGTCGAGTGTCTTGCTCTACCTTAAAGTGACGCGCTCGAGAATTTCAAATGATCATTTTAATTATTAATGTAATCCTTTATCCTAGACGATATTTGGTGAAAGTACTTAACGACGTACAAGGAACTCCTTAGTATATTAGTCTGCTGTGCTTTACTAAATCCCGAAATCCCAGCTTGGGCTCCCGTAAACATTTCAATAATATCGATATTCTTGCGAAGAAATGGAGAAATGGAGTTGAGTATATATTATGATGAAACCGTAAGAATATCCATCTTATTGAATACTTCTCGCAGACTCCAACCTCTCTATGAAAGGGATTTATTCAAGTTCACAATAATTGCTCGTAGCTCTAGTATTTAAAATATGAAAAAAAGTGAAATATTATAGAAATAAACACTTAGATAATCTTACAATCGCACAGTAAAATAAATGAGAGAAAGAAAGAATAAATAAGCAAAATAAAAGCCTCTTTTTATTTTGTTAACATAAAATCTTTAAAATATAATAAATCAGCTTCACACTGCAGCAGGTAGATTAGGCAGAGGGAACCTAGTGTAAAGACACTCCGTTCCCCACTTTCTACCGGATTCTGGAGGCATTGCGTGTTGAGTGACGGAACTCAACGCCGCGCTTTGCCTCGATACCAGAGCGAACTTTGCACCTCTGCGGCCACGATGGCCTGGGAATATTTATTAAGCTATAAATATTTTAACTTACTATTTGTGTTTGTTATATAAATTTCATTTCATACAATTTTATAATTTTGTACTAATATTTAATCACATATATAATATCTACAGTATGTCTGTGGTCACTTGTTAGTTCCGGGCCGCACTCCATTAGGCACAGTTGGGTACGCATCACTTCCGATGTTTGGTCCATCGCCGTAACGCTCAAAGATCACGAATAATGGCGATGCGGGGAAAAGTTTTATTTTCTTTTATGTTATGGGAATAGAAGAATTTTAGTAGTATTAGAGGGTTTTTAATTTAACTTTGAATAACGCAACTTTTGCTATAGAAATATCTCTGTATATTTATAAGAATTTTCTTATATAGTAGGTAACAATCTACCAATTATATTGGTTAAATAAAAAAATATATAAAATTATACGAATTAAATAACTACCGTCTATCAAAGACCATTAACAATGATTGACCAGTTTAGAATGGGATTTGCTAGAAACAGCACAATTCAAGCGAATGAAATCGCTTTTGAATTTTGCTTTGCAAATGTATAATTTGGGATGCGCTTAAATCTTAATAAAATATTAATTTCAATGAAGCCAGTTGGGCGCAGGGGCACAAAAGTATGAACGCGACAGATAGTAGGTTCGATTCCTTCTCCAGGAAATGATGATGTATTTTTTATAACATATATTATGATGTATTTTTTGTTTAAGTAAATTTGTGTTACATACATGATGATTAAAATATGAATAAACACTATTTTACTATATTCTACATAACACTAAATATTTTTAATACGTAACTATGAATCTCCTTTTCAGTTGATGTGGTGCACTTTAAAACTATAAAGTTCTAAATTTGTATAGACAGGTTAAGCTTACTCTCGACTTTTGAGTGAAGCAAGATAAAATCACTACTAATATTAATTATTATATATTTATTATTATAGAAATCAGCAGTTAACATTAAATTAAATTTCTCTAATTTTAATAAGATTTTCTATACAAACGTATCTTTACAACAATTTCGCTAACGATATTTACTAGAAACAGCCCAAGGTAATTGCGAACCGTAGAAAGCATTTGGTTTACAAATTGTCTGATTATCTTGAAACCTTCACGAAATTTAGAATCACGAATACGTAGAAAATAACGAATACTAAAATTTTATAGTCATTTAGATTCTAAAGCAATGTCAGTTAGGTCAAATCTATCATCCATATATATAAAATCGAAAGGTCACTCACTCATCACGAAATCTCAGAAACTACATGTGCTAGGAATCTCATATTTTGCATAGGAGTTACTTATAGGCCGTAGGTGCTCGCTAAGACGGGAATTTGATATGTTCAACTTCTAAGGGGTTGTTTTAGGGTTGAAAGTTTGTATGAAACTTCGTTACTACAAATACTATATTGTACGGGTTTATTTGTATAAACCCGTTTACATTACAGAAATAGAATAATATACAATTGTTTGTATATTATTCTATTTCTGTAATGTAAAACAAACAAGTGTACCTCAAATTTATATGGACATTTGCACCTGATGTGACATTATCCATATAAATTTTAACATACACATTTGTGCCCCTACGCCACGCCTGGCTTCAAATATTGGTTAAAATACTTGTTATAAAATTTTACTATGTAAAATATGAATACAATAATATAAACTTACCTATCCACAGTAATAGCAACAAGAGTAAAGACGCCCGCCGATACAGTCAAGTTCGCTGTAAAATTGCTTGCAGTACAGGTAACAGCCCCGAATGGCCAATGCGCAGTGACTAGAAGCTAGAAAGTTGGTGCCCCATTCAGTGTGGCCATCAGAAGATCCACCACCACCAGGTTCAACAGGAAGCAGTTCGTCATTGCACAAAATTTCATATAGAGATACTTGAGGGACTGAGGATGAAGATAGCCTACTTTTTTTTTTCTCATATATGTAATATATTCTCGGTATATATGATTAAATAGCTATTTCTTATCTGACATGTTAATTACAACCGTCGCTTAGTATCAAAGAATTTCGTTATTTTAAAATAAGGTTGCCCAAAATAAGGCTTTATTATTTTTAATATTAAGAATTTCATTTACTTACTTTTACTTATTTTGTTTGTTCATTTCAATTACTCAGTAATTTTTTCTAACATAAAGAATTTTATTTCTCTTCTTTATGTCTACATATGCACATAAATGACATTTCATTTAATTTTTTTTTATTAGATAAAATTCAATTATTTTAGTAGGTACATCTGTGTATGAATAACGAGTAAGTTATTAATAAAAACAAGTATGAAATAAACTTGGTATTATTAGCAATGCAGAGCTTAATCTATTTGAAGCTAAAAAATTGAATTTACTAAACACAAAGTTACATATGTCCCCGGCAATACAATGTTAAATGGAAAAGGTCAATAGTAATAAAATAGCTTCCTTATCACGTCTTCGTGTTTAAATTCGGAAAAACGAGATTAGAGAATTTCTTGGACACATATGCAATGCTTCCTTTATTCCTTCTTTTTTGTATTGAAACACTATATATCCTTTTTTAACAGATGTCTAGCTTTTAGTTGAATTAAAGAAGCTAATAAAAACATGTATGGATTACTTTTTCATTTCATCGAGTGCTGCTTTTTGAGTACATTTACTTAGGGTAAGTATGACGTTTCCCATAATCATTGCTTACCATGGGCGCAGGAAAAGGGGGAGCCGAGTGGTCCGTGCGTGAAATTTTATTAACAAAAATATGCCCAAAAAAATGAAAAAAACACGGTTCACACAAAAATTCCTGTAGATACGCTAACTTGCTGTCCAACACAACCCCAGTTACGCAATAACATTCTTTCCTTACTAAACATATGTACCTATATATATATAGATTCCAAATCCCTTTATTACGCGCGAGTAATAAAAACCCTTGTTTGTTACATATTACAACGCTACTTTATCTCCTGTCCTGGAGACAAACTAAAGCTAAGCTTAAATAAGGCTTAAATAACCATTTTCATTTCACAAAATTAAACTGAAATTAGACAATGTCAATTTGTCAGCGACATCTCTTAATTAATCTATACAGATACTCCTCTCAATCATTGTTCTAAGTTTAGATTAGAAAATATAGAAGTACTAGTGGGCCCGTACGCGGCTACGCCTGCTTGAACTATACGAATATTTATTAAATATATTTATGAAATTATTTTCAGTTTTCAATAGAGAGACGCGTTAGGCAAGCTCATTTTGGGTGACGTTTTCTAACAACAAACTTTGCAAATCGTTGCTTAGCAACGACGGTTGTTAATAACATGGCGGAATAAATTGCATGTCAAATTAATAAGTATTTTAATATATTGGTATATATCCAAAATATTACAAATATGAGAAAAAAAAGTATCCTATGTTCATCCCGAGACCCTCAAGTATCTCTATGTGAGTATTTTATCCCAATAAATGAACGGTTTGGCCCTGATTGTGTCAAAGACAGACAGACAGACAGAGTTACTTTCGAATTTATAATATAGGTATGGCTTATTATTTTTTATCTTTACTTATGTTTCTCTCGCATCGCATCGACAGTGTAGACAGAGAGAATACAGATATTGCACTCTCCGCCAAAATTGCAATAACTGAGCATCGCGTAATTCAATGCCGTGTTTTATCACAGTGGCATGTCTTTAAAGAAACGAGACATTAATAACGATATATTCTATTATGATTTTGCCTCTTTATTTTTTAGTGACCATCTATTGATTTTTAGATAGACATTTTAATAATAGCATTTATCAACTAATGAACACTTCCGAAAGATATTTTTTTAATAAATTTATCTATTAATAAAACAATAATTCCACCTGCCTCTATCACTGGAATGGTATCGTGTATAACAAGTTTGAAATTTTTGTGAATTTTTCTTCAGAATTTTTTGAAAGTATCACAAGTGATATCAAAATTTAAATTCAAAAAATCATAGAAACTTTCAGATGAGTTAGCAATACTGCCCTCGTTAAAATTAACAAGTTGCTAGAATAGTTAGTGATGAATAAACAGTTTTAGCCTCTTAATAAAGTCCAATTGTTGATTTATTTCTTAAGTTCATATATTTTTATTTTGTTTTGCTTATTAACGCGACGGCTGTGGGTTCTATCCCCATTCGGGGGAATGATTATAATAATGTATCTGTAAGGAAAAAAGTAAAAAATAAATTTACATAGAAATAAATTTTTAAGACTAAGCATTCTAAATATAGGAATTATTGAATTAACAATAATTTCATTATTATTGAAATGAAAGAAATAAACGTCAACTTTGAAGGCGGAAAGGCGTGGGCGTTAAAGTGAGAAAAGTAAAGTATTTGTTATATTTTTGGCACGACCGGAAAAACGAAATAATCAAATATTCAACTCTTTCTTCTCAAAAGATATCGTGGAAATATTAAACCAGCTCTTTTATTTTGTAATCTTATACCTTAGAGTGTTTGGCAACTTGGCAAATTTGAGAGAAAATAAATGATTTAATAATTATATTTATTTTTATACCTCCTAAGATAGTCCGTTCCTACTTCCTATTCAAACTAGAGAGGTTGCGTGATGAGTGGCAGAAGTCAACGCTGCATTTCCCAGAGCGGATAATTAAAAATTAAAAATAATTCTTTTCCGCAATTGGGAATCGAATATACTACAGTAGATTAGATGATATTCTGTCTATCTGCGCAACATAAATAAAGTTTTATTAAAATATTGATAATAGACTTTATTTTCTCAATTTTTTCCAAATTCTCTTCCTTTAAATGTAAATATATATTTTATAATTATCATCAGTAACTACATTATTATTTTGGTCATGCGAAGGTAATGGAAGGTAAAGCATGAATGTTTATCATTAACGCACCAATGATTAAAAAACTGCCAATAGAAACAATTTCATAAAAATCTTTCAATACAAAATAATTGATTATTCAGTAAAATATGAAAAAACAATCAATGATCTTAAAAATTGCAAAATTTTCCAAATTCATGTCTCTACTAATTACTTAAAGACAGAGTTATATAAACTCTTTTCTGACATTTTAAAGTCCTTACCTTGGAGTCATTTTAACAAGTGACACATAATTAACGTGAAGGAGTATTTCCCGTCATCATCGTGATTGAGAACTCTTATTAAGTTCATTATACGATTCTATGTTCATAAAGTCAATTGTTATTTTCTTATAAATTATTCTTAAATGGGTAAAAAAGAAATAAATATAAGATAAAGATATTTTTGAAGCCAGTCGTGGCGCAGGGGTACAAGCGTGTAACTGTAATGAGATAAGTTGTGGGTTCAGCAGAAAGTTGGAAGCGGAGTGTCTTAACACTAAGCTCCCTCCGCTTACATTGCTAAATGAGAGAAACAGCGTGAAGCCGAAAAAAAAATTCCCTTTGTATTAAATTATCACATAATTCATTCAAATTGTGTTAATGTTATAAAACAAAAAGAACATTAGGAAAACGTGGCGTCTTATTCCGTTACGCAAAATACTGAACAGTATCTTAAAATTAATAACAAGAAATAATGAATTTCCATAATAAATCATGTAAAAAATAATAGTAACATTGATGATATACATGTATTTGGAAGGAACATATACATGTATATATATTTGGAAGGAATTTCGTTCCTTTTAGGGTTCTACGTACCTTGAGAGGAAAAAACGGAACCCTTATAGGACCACTTTGTTGTCCGTCTGTCCGTCCTTTGTCAAGACTCTTTTTCTCAGGAACATGTGAAAGTACTTAGGGTATTCCTTCACGCTTTACCTATCCAGTGTTAAGGTTTTTTTTTTGTTTTTACGACACTTATGGTAAGCTAAACTCATGTTATTTATGAAAGATATCCTAAACTATGTTCTCAAGAACGCTCTAGATTTTTATAATATATAGTAAATCGATTAATTATTAGATATTTTGTGTAATATTATCGAAGAAAAAGAAACATTCTTATATTTTTTTTATCCAGAATTATGTAAGATATAAAGGAAATTAAAGGTTTATTATAATTGAAGTAAATATTAGTTAAGCAACGTTACGAGAAATAATTCATCTCATAGTATTAGGGGGATCTTTCTTGTCCCACATAAAGTATCAGTCACTTGTCAACTGATCCCAATTGTTATAGATTTCCTTATCCAGGTCAAACTTAATTGAAATCGAGGGGAAGTTACTGATATATAATTACTTTTTTGTCTTTTCCCCTAGAGCATTAGGGCCTACAAACAGGATTTAGATTTTCTTTAATACGAAGAATTATTAAAGTCATTCATGGCGCAGAAACATAAAATGTAACTGCAGACACCCACGTTGTTGGTTTGATTCCACTCAATGAAATGAAATATTTAATATCTGGTATCGAGGCAAAACACGGTGTTAAGTTCTGCCACTCAACACGCAATGAGTATGGACACACAACATGTTATATGGACATAGATGAAAATAGTTGTTTATCCATGTCGATATTTATTTTTTTTATATAATAAATATACATCGAATTAATGTATATTTCCAAGACAATCTAAGTTTAATATAATATTTAACATAAATTATCTATATTACACCCATTATACCCTCTGAATGGAATGAATCTTACAATATTCAAATGTATTCACCTCCAATTCCGAAGCGCACTCGCCCTTCCTTTAACCTTCAGAATTCTTTTGTGAAACGCTAACTTTTCGAACCAAAAAAGATTGGTCCGGAACGACACTGAACTTTAAAACTGAAGCTTTTTACAAAAAGCATAGTCGCCGCCATTTTTATTGATTTCCTTTTTTTTCTACATATTTACATAAATGTAGCTATATATAACTTTGAAAATGTTTAAAACCGCGAAAAATGAAATATTCATTTAAATTTATATTTCCATTTCTTCGCTCTAGTGTTGAGGCAAAGCGCGGCGTTGAGTTCCGCCACTCAACACGCAACGCCTACCCTCTGCCTACCCCGCCGCGTGCGGGATACATCGTGAAGTTGATATTTTAAATATTTTTATTACCTAGTATTCCATTATGAACCCAAGATTGTCTAACATTATAAAATTAAGTATTTAGTACGAATTGAACCATAACGGCAGGAATGCTAACTAGAAATAACTGCAGTTAAGCTCTTGTAACGTTACACGAGTATCTTTGAAACGCTTATTTTAATGATTCTTGGTATTTTGATTATATCACTTTATTCTTAGTACACTAAATTGTACTGTAGGGAAATTTCTCTTTGACGTTTTCATATTTTCTTGATATGAATATACAAAAACAGCATTTTGTTATGTATGTATATATATTATTAAATATATTATAGAACATTATGAGAACAGCCCTTTTAATGAGCTTTCTAAATAAATGAATTTAAAAAAAAATTCTAAATCACGATTAGTTATGTTTTAATATATATTTATACCTTTTACTTATTTATATTAATTTATTATTTGTCATTAGTACTCGTAAAAACATTTTTTTTTTGTTTACCTACTAAACTCTAAACAAAGAAATGGCTAAGTCGAAATAAACATAACTTCTCTGGTAATTTGCCAAAACTTTGGACTGTAAATCATTCTATGAATGTATAAGGATTTTAAAACAATTAGGATGTTCTTAGGTATAATAAGAATTGAAAGGTATTTAAGTAATACTTTTTATAATAAACTACTCTGTGATAACATGGTGGAGCAGTTGAGACATGAATTCACAGTTCAGAAAGAACAGTTCGAATACTACTCGAGGGTAAATTGGGGGTAAATTTTTAAAATATATTTTTTTTAAAAATTAACCCCCATATTTTTAGTAACACAAAATGTACCAATAGATTTTGTTATATAAATCACAATGCCTTTTCTTTAGCAAGAGTATAGAACGGCTCTACCTATTTACCTTGCGAAATGCGCAAAGAAAAAAAATGGAGTAATAATTATTCAAAGTTTATTATTTACCCGGAAATTTAAAAAATATAAATATTTTTATTAAATAGAAATGCACTGTAGAGTAACTCTAAAATTAAACTAATTATAAAGGAATATATTATATATACATATCATATAGGATTATATACGTACCTTGTTGTTTGAGGCCAGTTGTGAATAAAGAAAGTGGGGAACGGAGTGCCTTAACACTACCAATACAAATAAGTTGTTAACCATAATCAATACTAAATTTTAAAAAGATTACTTATATAAAGCTTAAGCTATCTTAAACAAAATAAATATTCATTCATTCGTGTAAGCAAATTTTTATATAAAAAACTGAAACATTATTATTGTACGTTTAAAGTAATAAGAATATAGTCTAGACACTTTTGAATAAGAATTTTTTTATATAAAAGCTCAGTGTAGCTTTCTTATCATATCAGGAATGTGGATTCACTGAAATTAATACGCCGTTTCATTCAAAACAATAACATAAGCCTTACTTTATATAAACATAATGTAAAAATTAATATTAACGAGATTTATTTTAAGTTACTCCGCCAAAAATTATCTAGCCAAATTTCGAAGAACACCAAAAAAGTTTCGTATGTTTATTTAATTCTCATAAAGAAAGATTTTACGACGGTGTTTACCAAAATCTTCAATTAGAATAATTATATCTAATTTGAAAAGTAAAGATAAAAGTCCTAAATATATAAATTTTTAACGCTGTATCCAGCACATCGCTTGGTAGGCAGAGGGAACTTGGGAACCTAGTGTTAAGACACCCCGTTCCACTCACCTTCTCAAGACACGCGTTCTCCACTTTCTGCCGAATACTGAATTATTAACATGACTATATTGTTTACTAACATTGAAATGATCTTAAAGTTTATTCATCCTTTTCCATATATTTTGTCGTCTCAATCCGCTATACTTGAATTTGTTCGTAAATTCAAATATTTTTATAAATTAATTTCACAATTTTGTTAATTATATTTACAATATGAATATAAAATTAGAAGAAGAAAATTTAACAATTTTTAAACTAATTACAAGATTTCGAAGTTATCTTAAATGAAGTTTGCCTCGTAATAATAAAATTATGTAATAGTTTAAAACGTTTCAACTCCAAATTAATTTATAAATTAATTATTTCATATTAAATTAATAAAGTTATATAATTAAATAGAAGTACTTATTATAATTAAACACGTTTACTATGATAAAATATGAAGTTATTACTGAAACAACAAGCTATACTAGTGACTAATGCTGGGTGTTGTTGATACTTTATGTAAATTAACTACTACTGAGATGATACTAGGGTGATGGATCAAGCTACTATGGGAATATTTAAAAATTTATCATATTTTTACAATCGGTCGGTCTCTTGTCACTTATTGGTAAAAAAATTATGATGATGATGATGATGATGATGATGATGATGATGATGATGATGATG
>JAEBDU010012254.1:6774-32613 GCA_016802625.1 Heliconius numata | reverse complement strand
TGATGATGATGATGATGATGATGATGATGATGATGATGATGATGATGTGAATTGAGGTTCTTGTGCCCTCGCTGTACTGTGGTGTGGTCGTGTTACACTTGTCATCAATTTATCTAACTGAGGCCAGTCGTAGCGCAGAGGTACAAGAACTGTAAACGCTACTGGTGGTAGGTTCGATTCTCAGCCGAGGAAATGAAATTTTTATTTAAATTCTTTATTTTCTTCGCTCACGGAACTGGTGTCACGGAAAAGCGCGGCGTTGAGTTCCGCCGTTCAACACACAATGCCTCCAGAATTCAGTGGAAAGTGGAGAACGGAGTGTTTTAACACTAGGTTCCCTATGATTTAATTTCATTGGTTTATTCAACTAGGGCTGTTTTGTTGATTCAATTTGCGCTGAGTGTGAATCTAATCAACAACCCTCGTTTTTTACTTTCTTCATAATTTATTTAATTAGTCCAAAAAAAAAATATTCAGATTTTAAGTTGTTACTTGAAAAGAAGTTAAACTGTGATTGAGGATATCATCCAGAAATTATTTTGCGAAAAGAAAATGACTAGGAAGTGTTACTTATTTCTAAGCACGTACAGTCGTTATACCTCACGTTTCTTCAACTTTTACAAGAATCTAGGGACAACTTAGGATTCAATGACAAAGAATTAGTTTAAGAGAGAAGAATCTTTTATCAAACAGTATATTTGGATATAATTTTGTGTAAAATGCTTATTTTACGTTACGTACGGCTAAGTTCACAAATATCTCATCGGACTTATCGCGTCCATGCCTATTTATTTAAATTTAGCTTTATTATAGTCGTTTTAAGATTAATTTTGTTGAAAATAATTTCTAAAATATCCTTTTCTAGTCACAAACCATTCATAATACCAAGTTAAAAGCTGATAATATTATAACAAAAGTTTATTTTATGTTGTTATCATCTAAATAATTGTGTAGATAAGAGCTATTCATACCTATATTATAAATACGAAAGTAACTCTTTCTGTCTGTCTGTCTTTTACGCAATCAGGGCCAAGCCGCTAATTTAATTGTGATAAAATACTCATATAGAGATACTTGAGGGTCTCGGGATGTACATAGGATACTTTTTTTTCTCATATTTGTAATATTATCAATATATACCAATATATTAAAATACTTATTAATTTGACATGCAATTTATTCTGCCATGTTAATAACAACCGTCGCTATGCGACCGTTGCTAAGCAACGATTTGCAAAGTTTGTTGTTAGAAAAGTCACCCAAAATGAGCTTGCTTAACGCATTTCTCTATTGAAAACTGAAAATAATTTCATAAATATATTTAATAGGTAAATATTCGTATAGTTCAAGCGGGCGTAGCCGCGTTCGGGTTCACTAGTATGAAATAAATGTAAATTGTTACAATGGCAGTTTGCAATAACATTTATTTTAAATGTCTGCTATTTACAAAGCAATGAATAGTTATTTATTGTTAGCGTCTGTTTGTTTATTTTTCTATGAAACTGATATAATTATATACTACTTATGCTTAGTGTAGATATATTTGTAGAATATCACATCTGCTTTGAATTACAAAAATACGGGAAAGCGGAAAACGGAGGGTCTTAACACTGAATTCACTCCTTCTACCCTGCTATATGCGGGATACAGTGATACAATAAATTTTAAAAATTTAGTTTTTCTTTAAAATGTATTTTTGGAGTGAATTATTTCAGTCGAAAAAAAAACACATATTATACTAAAAAAAATTGCCGTTTAACGACAAGAACATGACATTTTTTTCTCTGCTTTCCGCTCAGATCACTACAATGTGTTTTGAGTGGCGGTACTTAACACCGCGATTGGTTTTTTATCAACAACAATGTTATATATAATCATTACATGTATGGTTTGTACAAAAAAGGAACTGAAATTATTAGAACAAAAAATATTAATGAAAAAGAAAACATATTCATACAAAAATACTATTTTCATGAATAAATATTGACATTTTGTATTGACACAGTTACATTGGCCGTGAAAAGATATGTACATATATGAAATTTCTTTTAAAATATATCTATCTTTCCTGAAGGGAATATATAAAGTTATATTTCTTTCTATAACTCCGATATCTAAAAATTATATATATTTAAAAATTATTTAATTCTGAGGCAGCTTCGCGCGCATCAATATAGGCAGTGAGAAATTAGTGTCAAAATATAAATAACTAGCGGACGCGCGCAGCTTCGCTTGCGTATTTAGGGGTGAATTCCAAAAAACCACGAAACATGTGTTCAATGAAATATTTTTAAGAGTCTAAATTTCAAATTTTATAAAAATCGGTGGCGATTTAATGATTTTTCCATACAAACTTTCAACCCCTTATTTGCACCCTTAGGGGGTGAATTCTAATAAACCATGGAACATGTGTTCAGTGAAATATTTTTAAAAGTCTCAATTTCAAATTTTATAAAAATCGGTGGTGATTTAAAGATTTTTCCATACAAAATTACAACCCCTTATTTGCACCCTTAGGGGAATAATTCTAGAAAACCATGAAATATGTGTTCAATTAAATACTTTTAAGAGTCTAAGTTTCAAATTTTATAAAAATCGGTAGCCATTTAAAGATTTTTTCATACAAACTTTCAACCCCTTATTTGCACCCTTAGGGGAACAATTCTAGAAAACGATGAAACACGTGTTCAATTAAATATTTTTAAAAATCTAAATTTTAAATTTTATAAAAATCGGTGCCGATTTAATTTTTTTTCCATACAAACTTTCAACCCTTATTACACCCCTTTAGGGTTAAAATTTATCAAAATCCCTTCTTAGTGGATGTCCAGATTACGAAAGTAAATATCTGTCCAAATTTCACGTTTCCACCATCAGCGATTACGGCTGTGCGTGCGTCTTACCTCAGTCAGTGAGGACAAGTCCTTTTATATATATAGATTATCTCCACTTTTCACCTATTAAAAGTAATTTTCAAGTATTTATCTTTAATAACAATATATGTACATTTCATTTGCATGTGCAAATTGCATTCATTGTTATATAAACCGATGTTAAATAATAATTTATGAACCTTAAAGAGTACCTACAGAACTAGGATAATCCCCAGTTGCCTATCCATCTATTTACATATAAAAAAGCAGGCAAATAAATCGTTAATACAATATCTTTGGGTTTAATATTAGACCTCAATATCGATTAAATTTCACAATTTACATAATATTAATAGAAGATTACTACGTTTGGTTACTGATTAAACAGTGATTATTTTATTCATGAACCTGATTTCAAAATTAATATTTAATACATTTAACGAACAAAATGAACGAAATTTATTTTTCTGCTCTAGACTTGTATTAAGCATAATAAACATAGATATAGAAAACGAAATGAATGTTCGACGGAATCTTAATCTATCTTTCTAATCTTTTATCTGAAATTTAAATATAGTTGAAAGAAATTATGTAAGTGTGTCTATAAAAGGGGCAGAAAGTAGACGGACTATTATTAATAGAGGAGGGACAGATGGACAGAAAGGCTAGTAAAAAAAATACTTAATTACAAGCAGTGATGGTCAATTGCAACGTGACATTCCTATAGTGGGAATAGAAGCTCCATATATTACGTATGTTACGATTTTGATGAGAAATAATAAAATATTTCTACAATTTCAAAAATTCTCTTCTTCTGACTGGTATAACAGAGAAGTTATATAAAAAAGGGCATCCTAATAAGGAAAAAATAAAAAAATAATTTAATAGATTTACACTCTAAGCTGACAATATTGGGAAGTACTAAAATAAAGTGAAAAATAGACTTTATCTATTTTGTTTCGTATTCAGTTTTAGTCATATCAAAAAGTTTTAATGGTGCGTGAATATCATCATCAAGAGGCACAAATGGGTCAAACATTTTCATACATGAACAGAGATATGAGACGAAAAGCCATAGTAATATCATTTTGTGAGATAGAGAATACACGGGTCAAGCTTATTGGAAAACTTTTATAATGTTTCACATAGTTAGTTCTTACAATGAGGAAGTAAACACATTAGAAACATTATATTTACATATATTTTCTATAATTCGTAGCGGGTATACAAAAAACGAACTGTAGCTTTGTGGAAAACATAAAACGTAAAATCTCGTTTTGTTAATTTTCCCGTAGGAGTTTTCAGCAATCGTCTGTTAGGGCTTCCTTACATTCTCTAAGGAAACACTTGCGGGCATTATCCCTTAGTGATTCGGTAGCAGAAGAGTTATAAATCTATACATAGACTAAACTAGACTAGTATTGTGACGGTTGTAGGTTCATTCCCTACTGAGGAATCAGTTATTATTTATTAGTATTTTTATTTCTTCGCTCTGACACCAAGGCAACATGCAATGCCTCGAAAAATTCAGCAGAAAGTGGGGAACGGAGTGTATTAACACTAGGTTCCCTCTGCCTACCTTGCTGAGTGCAGGATACAGCGCGAAGCTGATTTATCTATCTTTTAAGTATAAAAGTAAATCAGTACGTATAATAAAATAAAACATTTACTTATCTGTTATCTTTTGCTCGTAATACATTTACGATATGGCGCGATGTTAAAGCGAAGTTCGTGGAATCAAGTCAATCGGATATTCATGTCTATTTATGAAGCGTTAGGAAAAGATGTTATTTTAATCCAAAGCTTTTTATATAGAACGATATAAATAATAATAAAAAAAGATTCTAATAATTTAGATTATGTCAATCGGTTCGTCTGTGCGATTGTTTTGGGTTGAATTATCAATATTTTTTTTTCTTTAGATATGTAATTTATTACGAAATTTTCAGGGAAAATCATATAATTTACGTTCATAATATATTAAGTAGAAAAGTTCATGCTTAAGAGAAGTAAACAAGAAAATAAACTAAGAAATTACACAATCGAAATTTGTTTTGCTACTTAGCTGACCAAAAATATGTAACGATGGAATAATATTACTTACATACAGATACCGAACTCGTATGTCAAGATAAATAATTTAAGTTAAAAACGAATAAAACAGGATTGAAATTGGAAACTTTAAGAAGTAAAAATACCCAGAAAAGTTTTTTATAAGTTAAAAAGAAATAAAAATGTAAGATCTTGACTTTTTACGAGTAATCTTTTACCTACTTAAGTTTTTAATGTAATTTAAGTCATAGACTTCAATTTTCATTGAAAGTAAGGTAAAGTAAGGATAAATTCAAATGATTCAATCTCCTAGCCTAAAGGCTAGCTATCTTAGTCTTGTGGTGGGTTTTTAGTGAAAACATGTCTTATTTTTTAACTTTATTCTCCCTCTTGTGATCAGTAACCTTAATTCCAATTTAATTTATAAAAAAAAACTTTTTTCACCTTACTTCGGTTTTACTTGTAAAAGTTTTTAATTTAAATCTTACTGGGTGGGTTCTTTTATTCATTTCTAAGGGTAATTTTATGTTTTCTTACTTTATATTACGTTCAGCCAGTTTCAGTCTATTGTATTCAAATGATTGATTTTTCTTTTACTATTAGAACATACTAAATATAATCTGTGTTTTCAATTTGAATTTAGTATGTGTAACCATTTCTATTTTACATTTTGTTTTTCATGAAATTATATCAAAAATATTTTAAAATAAAATAATATTCTACTTATTTTAAAAAATTCTACTTATTTTAAAGAAGAATAGATAGATGATGATTGACGTATGACTAATAATTAAGAATTATTTGTCATAAAGCAACCTTTTGTATATACACCAAAAGCAATTTGTACATTACTAGTCTTCTTTTACTTTTCTTCTCTTTAATCTTTATTTAATCGAAACCTTGGCATCTAGATAAAATATATTTTACTATAATTTATATACGAGTTGTTTAACATATAGAAATTTATGTTATTAAAATCAAATAAATATTTAAGTGAAACCCAATAAATAATTTTAAGGTTGCAGTAAATTATGAGTAGATTTATATGACGAAGTAAACTAATAAAGTTATACAACCCTTCGTGATTTCCGCATTGCCAAGCTATTCTTGGAAATGTTTTCACTCAGTTTGTGGAAATTGACATATTTCAACAATGTGAGAGAAAAACCAGACCAATTAAATAAAATCGAAGGAATTGTGGGACTGTGTGTGTCAACTAGGGAAAAATAGCTTAGCTGTGATATTTGAAAATAAATATCTGACAATATAGTAATACTACTATAATAATAGAGTATAATAGTAGAGAGGCCGAGAGGCAGAGGCCGAGGCGCAGCGGCACAAGGGTGTGACTGTAACGCGACGGTTGTGGGTTCGATCCCCTATCGAGGAAGTGAAATATTTATTTACGTTTATATTTCCATTTCTTCGCTCTGGTGTCGAAAGTGAAATTCGTGTAAAATTGGAATTTTGGTAAAGACCCTGCTTTTTAATTAATGGTGTATAACAAAGAATATATCGAAGTACACGTGGGTGCGAAAACGTTATGAGGTCAAAAGTCGTTTTTTATTATTTATTTTAGATTTGTCTAGTAAACGGTAAGTGATAGAAAAACAATGAAACAATAATTATAACTCATTAAATTAGTTACAAAAATTGACTGATTTTTTTTTTATTATTGATCTACATTTTTATAACAAACTTGACCAAGCTAATCCCAATGCAGGATAGATGCCAGCTAATATAATAATAAAATATACCATTAACTTTGAAAAGAGCAACTGTTGAGTTTCTTGCCGGCTCTTCTCAGCAGAACTGCCTTCCGAACCGGTGGTAGTTTTTTGTTTATATGTTCATTCGACGATTCAAAAGTGCTTGTAACAGTCTATTTGAATAAGGGATATTTTGAATTTGAATTAGCTATTATTATATTAACCAAAGCACATAAAAAAATTATCTACTACTACCAACAGTTTCTGATTGATATCAATTCATGTCTAATTAAATATTTATATCAGTAAAACATTCAAGTTTGCCACAATATTATATATTTAATCTAAACGTATCTATAAACAACAAAACAAAAAAATATAATTGTATTTTGTATGTTTGTAAATAATTGCCTTTTCCCGACGATCGTGCTCTTTTCCCACGATATCGCAATGAAAAACGAGCCGGAACCAGGTAAATCAGGAAAACGGTTTACTTTTTTAATCATACTTTATTTAAGTAATATTCTTTGTGTTTCTAAATTACTGGACTGAATTTAAATATTTACATGAAATTTCTAGTCACTTCGTTCAGAAATGACAAGAAGCGGTATACTTTATATATGATGAATTTCGCCACTTAACGAGCAATGTCTCAAAAATTACGGGAACGGAATGTCTTGACACTAAGTTTTCTCTGCCTACCTTGCTGTTTGCGAGATATAGCGTAAACATGTATTAGAAGCTTCTAATACATGTTTTGTCTTTATTTGAATTTTTCTTTAATAAAAGACTTCAGTCAGCATAAAACTTTTATTTCTTACGTGATAAATATATCAACCGGAGTGAATCAGTGATTTATTTTGCGTTGAAATAGTAGTTCTTTCTTGACAAGTGAAACAATAGAACTTAAAGAGCAACCTGTTTATTATATCTTATAATTTATTATTGTTGATAAATTTGATACAATTTAACTAAACAGACTAACAAAATAACTATAAATACCGTTTATTTCCGTTCATTTTAGTATTTTACCTGAGTCCGTAAAATATTGTAAAATTTTGTAAAAATATACAAAAAAATCAATAAACAAATAATTACAATAATTAAGTTTAAAGTTTAGAACCCTATTTATTGCACGTGATAAGGGTAGATGACGGAACCCGAAAGTGAGAAAACATGTAAACACTTTTACTTCTTTTTTACAGTACAAATAAACATTTATTTACCCTTTCAAAGTTTTAAAGCTAAAGAGCAATCATGAAAGTCAATTTCAGAGACTATTTAACCTTCTTAAATCCTTATTAAAATAGATATATCGAGTCTATATGTTACTGATAAAACTAGCAATTTAGGCGGTAACTAGATCCCTTATAATCGAATTACTTAGTGTTAATCACCAACCTGACCTCCATAGAGTAGAAAACATTCCACGCGGCACCAGTTGATAAATCAGTGATAAGAGACTCTGTTATCACACTAAGGATCTCTCTTTTGTTTTTGGAAAAATAAAATTGTTTACACTTTCGTGTTTTTTTAAATAACAATAGATTGCCTGATTTTGGAGTAACATAATGGTGGAATTAGTTATAAGTTACGGCTTTTAATCATTAAAAGTATTAAAATTTTAGCCAAATAATTATAGCCATAAAAAGTATTAAAATTTTAGCCAAATAATTATAGCCATTATAAAAATTAATATTAAGGCTCAATAAACGTTGTTTATCAAAAATTCCGTTCCTATTAAAACACTTTCATTCCCCACTTTTCCCCAAATTACGATGGTTTTTTCTCGACACCGGAGCAAAGAAATGAAAATTTCAATTATTTTCATTTTCTCGAGTGGAAATCGAACCCACAACCTGTCGCGTTTACGGTCGTTCGTGCCATTGCGTCACAACAATAACAAAAATATCAAATAAATACTTAAACTTGTTAGACGTTACATAAAACCTGAAATATTAAGAGAATATAAAGAATTTCGAGAGAGTTCGTGGAAGCATTATTTACGCATGAGCATCTATCTACTCGCCAACCACTCAAGAAGATCTAGTTAAAAGTATTACTTTTACAGCGACAAAGTTCAGTGAATCTCAGCTAGAATTCTGCGTAGAAAAGTTATATCAACATTTTTTATCCTCGTATATTTATATTTAGATTGCTTCCTTTCTTTTTTATATTTAAATTAATAAATATCTACTAAATACACTAAATTATTGTATTATGTTCAATAAACACTTTTTTCAGGTTCACTCTGTATCCCGCACTTGCAGCCGAAATCTGGTGGTATTGCATGTTAACTTAAAATATAATGAGAGTATTAAATAATTAATTTCCCCGAATGAAAATCGAACCCACAACATGTAAACGTTTATAAAATACTTCTTAAGTTACTTTTGGTTTTCTATCCCTTGGTCTCCGAACACAAAAGGTTTTCCTTTTCCAAGTTCCAAGTTATGCGTCACCGCTACGTGTCTCCAAACAATATGAAAATACTTCGTGTTTGTTTTATTAATATTAACCAACTGACGTTTTCGTATATTGTTTATAAAGTAAATATATTATATTACTAGTGGACCCGAACGCGGCTACGCCCGTTTGAACTATACGAATATTTATTAAATATATTTATGAAATTATTTTCAGTTTTCAATAGAAAATATTACAAATATGAGAAAAAAGTATCCTATGTTCATCCCGAGACCCTTAAGCATCTATATACGAGTATTTTGTCACAATTAAATTAGCGGTTTGGCCCTGATTGCGTAAAAGACAGACAAACAAACAGAGTTACTTTCGAATTTATAATATAGGTATGGATTTTCGAGCTTCACGCTTCATCTCACAGAACAGTATAAATCGTAATAACTAAGTGTCAAGGCACTATATTTTTCACTTCTTGTTTGAATTCGAGGCATACCGATTCTTCTAATCCCATCCTCAACCAACTTCATCACCCACCCATTTGTACCCATAATGGATGGTTGTCCCACGTTGTTCTCTAAAACACCACGTTTTGAACACTCTGCAATACAAACCGAACTTTCGAACAATATAGTCCGTGGTTACGAGTAGACTGAGGTGGTATTCGTTGGTCAGTTGACATAATTATTATATCAAACTACCGCCAACGATTTATTAATTGTCTCCCGTACTGCCCAGGATTCCTGCAGAATAAGCTGACAGTATCTTGTTTTTGGTATGGTGGGTTTGAGTCTTCAATGGTTTTATGAGTCGCAGGTGGTAGAATAAATAAAACAATATGTAAAAGCGATTTCAATAATTCACGTCAATATATTTGACATTTGGTTGACAATAAGTTTATCTAATTGTTTATTTATTACATCGTTGTACTACTGAAACAGAATATTAATGAATCATTCTCGTATTATTAATATAAAATTATGATATTTATATATTTGGTATTGACATGTCTTTTATTTGTATTTATTTCATTTAGTAGACGATTTACTAATAGTAGACGAATTTGAATTGATATATTTGTCTTTTAGTATATTTTTCTTTTTTTGAATAGAATATAATACAAAAGTTTGAGGTTGATTAAATAAACTTTATTTATATAAGTTATTAATTAACTAACTTTTAGGTTTTTTTAAACTAAATATTATTATCAAAATAAGCTCTAAGCTGTAAAAAAAATGCGTTAAAGCAATAGTCAATATAGATTACAGTTGCTTCACTTCATTGAATATTCAACGAATGTTTCCACTCACGCAAAACATCGCTTAGACACTGTCTTGGCTTTCTAAGATGACATGGGTCCCTGAATAATATTATTGTTGGTGACTGTAAAATAACTACCGTTTAGGGAAGTTATAAATAAAAAAACAGATGAGTTAAGAGTTTAAGGTGAAAATATAGAATGTCAAGTGCCAGTCGGACTAGTCCTGACTAGAAATATTGAATTTTTTCCTTTATTTGTTTTTTAAGCTCTCCTCGTGCCAAATTTCATAGCTGTATAGGTCCAAGGAACGTACTCTATAGGTTTTGATTACTTGGTGAATTTCCTACAAAATGCAGCAAAAACGATGCAAAAATGCTCGTATCTTTTGATTGTAAGCGTTCGCAAGCGTATAAACTTTGCTGGTGTAATTTTACCTTTATCTTGCAATCTCTACCTTAATAGGTGATGTTTAGAATGTAAGAAAGAATTTAATTTATATAAGAATATAACCATCTCGCAATGCCTCCAGAATTAGGCAGAAAGTGGGGAACCGAGTGTCTTAACACTAGGTTCCCTCTGCATACCCTGCTGTGTGCGGGATACAGCGTGAAGCAGATTTAATTATTAAAATAACACAAGAAACCAAAATAATTATCCAAACAGTAGCATTATTTAATATATGTATAGCAATATGTTTTACATGAATATTATTTACTAAAAGAATGCATTATATTGAAGTTAATACTCAATTATTAATAGAATTTAACAACATTCGAAACGAAAACTCGAATTCGTTTTCTTTTTACTTTATGATCAGAAAAGGTTGTATCCTATATCCTATCCTATATCTTATAAAACAAAGTCGCTTTTCGTGTCTGTCTGAACTTTCTAACTCTTCTTCTTCTAAACCACCCAACGGATTTTAAAGCGGTTTTCACCATTAGGTCGAGTATTTCTCAGGGAAGGTTTATATATAGTTTATTATTTGTACATTCTTATGTAAATTAACATAAATACGATAAATATGTATAAAGTCCTACCCGTTGAGACACTTTCGCGCATGCGCTGCTTTAATGGTAAGTACTACATGAAAAAATGTACTGGAGTATTGTTCCTCTTAATAAGATATACAAAAAAGTCAGCGAGAGCATATTCGTATCTTCTAAGAATAACGTGTAGTGATCATATTTCTGTCTAAAAATTGTAATTTCAATATATTTTTTATTGTGAGGGATATTTTTCCATAATGGTATTAATCCTTATCCTTTAAAATACTTTATTAATTTTCTACGTTAAACGAAGATAAAATTAGCTCTTTACACTATTTCGAAATTGCGAATAGTTTTACAGAAAAACGCATTTAATTGTTGACACATCCCGCCGTTGACACATCAGCTGTATGTTACTCAAGTTTCACTTATCCCTTAGTCTCAGCATATAAATAAGTATATTAGTTACGTTTTTCATTTTAATAAGTACTTTAGAAGTTGTTACAGTATCATACAATCCTTGCTGCGAAACGGCTCGCCACTCGCCATGCGTCCCGCGACGTTTTGCTTAAACAAGCGCGTCTGCCCGCCTGCCTTACACGCATCGGTGGTTCAGTGGTAGAATGCTCGCCTGCCACGCGGGCGGCCCGGGTTCGATTCCCGGCCGATGCATTCTATTTAATTTTCCTCACAGGCAGCCACGTTTCAGGGACAGAATACCCTCTTCAGCATTAACCACAAGCTCGAAAAAAAAAACCCGTCTGCCTTTATAGCAACGAAGAATTAGATGCGTTTGCACGTATTGGATAATTGGAGTTGATTGTATTATTTCAGCACGATATATTTGGTTTCATATTTTTTATAGTAGTTATTAGTAGGTAGGTTTTTGTTCATAATTTCTTCCGTTTAAAAATAGCAATTTAACTATCTAAAAATAGTCATTTAAATATATTTTAATAAAAACTTGAAATGATTAGTAGCAAAGATTTAAAATTACAGTGCCTACTAAAAAATCCTTGGTGTGTAAAACTATTGGAAAATCCTTATTGAAACTACGAAAATGCGGGTTGTATTAAGGTTTAATTAATTTTCACATTATCTTAAGTGCTTTGCAAACATACATTATATGAATAATCCAGTAGTAAAAGCGGGCGAAGCCGCAAGGGGGTCGCTAGTATCTTATAAAACAAAGTCGCTTTTTGTGTCTGTCTGAACTTTCTAACTCTTCTTCTTCTAAACCACCCAACAGATCTTGATGCGGGTTTCACCATTAGGTCGAGTATTTCTCAGGGAAGGTTTATATATAGTTTATTATTTGTACATTCTTATGTAAATTAACATAAATACGATAAATATGTATAAAGTCCTACCCGTTGAGACACTTTCGCGCATGCGCTGCTTTAATGGTAAGTACTACAAGAAAAAAATGTACAGGAGTATTGTTCCTCTTAATAAGATCTACAAAAAAGTCCACGACGGCATATTCGTATCTTTTAAGAATAACGTGCAGTGATCATATTTCTGTCTAAAAGTAATAATTTCAATATATTTTTTTATTATGAGGGATATTTTTCCATAATGGTATTAATCCTTATCTTTTAAAATTCTTTATTAAATTTCTACGCTAAACGAAGATAAAATTTGCTTTTTACATTATTTCGAAATTGCGAATAGTTTAGGAGAAAAACGCATTTAATTGTTGACACATCACGCCGTTGACAAATCAACTGTATCGAGTTATGTTTCACTTATCCCTTACTCTCGGCATATAAATAAGTATATTAGTTACGTTGGCCATTTAATGTAGATCAAAACTGTCTTTTACTGTTTTTCATTTTAATAAGTACTTTGAAGTTGTTACCATAATAAAAAAATCCTTGCTGCGAAACGGCTCGCCACTCGCCATGCGTTTGCTCATGCTCGCCACGTTTTGCTTATACAAGCGCCGCCGCGCCCGCCTGCCTTACACACATCGGTGGTTCAGTGGTAGAATGCTCGCCTGCCACGCGAGCGGCCCGGGTTCGATTCCCGGCCGATGCATTCTATTTAATTTTCCTCACAGGCAGCCACGTAGTGCTTGCTTTTCATCAGGGACAGAATACCCTCTACAGCATTAACCACAAGCTTGAAAAAAAAACCCGCCTGCCTTTATAACAACGAAGATTTAGATGCGCTTGCACGTATTGGATAATTGGAGTTGAATGTATTATTTCAGCGCGATATATTTGGTTTCATATTTTTTGTAGTAGTTATTAGTAGGTAGGTTTTTGTTTATAATTTCTTCCGTTTAAAAATAGTCATTTAACTATCTAAAAATAGTCATTTAAATATATTTTAATAAGTACTTGAAAAGATTAGTAGCACAGATTTAAAATTATCACCAATATCCTTATTGAAACTACGAAAATGCGGGTTGCATTAGGGTTTAATTAATTTTCACATTATCTTCAGTGCTTTGCAAACATACATTATATGAATAATCCAGTAGTTAAAGCGGGCGAAGCCGCAAGGGGGTCGCTAGTATAGCATAAAACATATAAGAGCCCTGTATAAGATTTTAGAAGGGCTAGTTTATGACATCTTTACACCCACAATAACATATATTATATAGACTTTTTATATTTACAAACGTACTGCTTTACACATTTGTGTGAATAAGAAAATATTTAAGTAATAAATTGAAGAAAGAGAAAAGTTAGAGTCGTCCTTTCTGCGGGCTTACGAAAAGAAGAAATTATATTTGCTATATTTCACGATTGTAATCGTGACATATTGTGGGTTCGATTCCCACTCGAGGAAATAAAACATTGAATATTTTAATTTCCTTGCTCTTGTAACAAGGCAAAACGCGGCGTTGAGTTCCGCCACTCAATACGCAATGATTCGGTGGAAAGTGGAGAGCAGAGTGTCTTAACACTAGGCTCCCTCAGCCTACCCTGCTATAAGCGACATATAGCGTTTAGCAGATTTTTCCCTTAATTTAATATTAATTAAGGGGAAAAAAATTATAAGGTTATTTAAGGTTAGATAAAACCTTGTACTACTTTTAATCAATTTAGAAGCTACTTACATATGCTAAGAATATAACTATAAGAAGAAATACATTTTTATTAACCGACTTCTGTAAGAAAAGGAGTTTATCAATTCGACTGTATTTTTTTTTGTATATAATCGCTGTTACAAATGAGGGATGTACTGGTTAGAGCAAATAACTTTAGGGCTTTATATAATTGACATTACCATAAAGTACAATAGCAACCCATTCCTTCTTAAGTATTTTGACTTACTTTGTTTTCGTTGATAAATTTTATATACAAAGTTTTCGGTATCAGATAATAAAACATTTATAACTCTCTTCAACATCACAACTTTTCAATTTTCATTACAATAAACATTTTAAATAAATCTTTTTAATATTCCTTGCGTAAATTAACCACGTTATCAACAATGCCTATTGTCTCTCTCCGGTCTCCGCCATCGTTTTGTTTTATATGACGTTACATCTATAGGTATCTCTAGATATAAACTTATTTTTTTTATATAGTATGAGTAGATAAAGGTCAGGTTGTGGGTTCGATTTACACCCGAGGAAGTAAATTTAATATTTTTATTTCTTCCCTCTGATAACGAGGCAAAACGCGGTTCCGCCAACACGCAATGCCTCCAGGATTCACCTGAATGTGGGAAACGGAAATTAAAAAATAAATAATAATAATAATAGATACAGTTAAGAAGCAAGCAACGTAAAACTGGCAATTATAAGATACTTACCGTAATGAAAAAAAAACAACATTTCCCAAACAATTTCCAACATTTTATTTAAACACCACCACTCCCAGAAATATGATAAGAACAATAAATTTCCCGTGAATTGTAATAACAACTTTACTTATTTAGAACTTTCACTTGTACTTGGAAAATATTCGGTTCGAAAATATTTGCTTAAATGTTTGCGAACATTCGAGACAGAACACACATTAGGCAACGGTTGAGTTTTATTTACTTAGGAATTAAATAAAAGCCTTCCAACACCCCCCCTAATTACTCTCTGTTAGTTAGTACTGTTAAACATTTGTACTTCTTTTCTGAAATATCTTTTTTATAGTCGTTGGAAATTGTGGTACAAGCGTGACTGTGAATGTGACAGTTGTTGGTTCGATTTCCATCCGAGAAAATTAAATATTGATTTTTTTATTTCTTCGCTATGCTATCGAGGCAAATCGCGGCGTTGAGTTACGTCACTCAACACGCAATGCCTCGAAAAATTTGGGGGAAAGTAAGGAACAGATGTCTTATTATGTTCTGTCTGTCTACCCAGCTATCTATGAAGCTGATTTAGTTTAATTTATTTTTTAACGATCTTATTATTTCTTACTGAACGATATACATATATCTACTTGAACTTTCGTAGATATCTAATCCAGTTCGTACTTGTACTAAAAACTTTCTAAGTCTAAGTTTTTAACTATACTTAAAGTTATACTATTAAAACTTAAGCTCAATAAGTGATTCGGAATAAATCGTCTAGAACTCGTAAATAATTCTCAAAGGATTTTGGGACCAAATTTACGAGGATTTATTGTAACAACTTAATATGTTATTCAAAATTTCAAAATATATCCGTAACTAAATATAACTAATAAAATAACAAATATAATCGTAACAATAATTTATTTAGGAAATTGTTATTAAAGTACACAGTGAGAAGACCTTATATCTAAAATTTCTGTACTAAAATATATATACAATTCTTTTTACTTACACTATATTGTCTTTTACGTGTTACATTCACAGAAATTGTACTGTTTGTTGCTGCAATAAATGTAGGAGACTGTAAGGGCAAAAATAAGATAGAATATTTTTATTATATATAAAACTTTTATTTTTATGTGTTTGTGATTTTTTTTAAGGAAATTATTATTATTTTTTACCGCATGTGCATGTAGCCTAGTGTTAAGATCCTCCGCTCTCCATTACACATTATATACAAAATAATAATTAATAGTTACCTGGACAATTTAAATGTTACATAATAAGCTTTATCAGAAATAAAACTTTATTCTATAGGAAGAAAAAAAAGGAGAATAGTCTATAATAAATTAAAATATTGTTATACAATCTTTACACTTACAGCCTCAGATATTTATGTATACTTTAAACTATAAAAGTTGAGAAAACTAACGTTGTAAATATTTTAAAATATTTTTAAAATATAATTTCTTTCCCTTCAATATTGTACTGTAGACTTGTGTGTTATTGTAGACATTACAAAAATATATATTTGCTTATTTTGAGACTATTATTAGGGAATTAGGATTTGTTTTTAGTTATTTAACTGTACAAATACCATTTATAATACATAAATATTATATATGTCATTAATTTTTAATAAATATTAATAATATAATAAAATTCTAAATTTCATAAAATATTAACACAAGGTTAAGAAACCCCTTACATTAATACGTCTGGTATAACAATATCATAATGAATTAGATGACATAGAAAAGTGATGTAATATGAAACGAATACTTATTATTTTATAAATATACAATAAGTCAATAAATATATAAATTATCTTAATAATACTAAAAGGTAACTGCAATAACATATTTACATATAATAAGCTTTTACTTTAAAAATATTCTCTACAATTATTTTAATAAAGAAATATCGTAAAGGAATTCAATTTAATTCCGATCCTACTTGCTTAGTTCATGTTTAACAACCGATTATCGTTTATTTGGAAATTTGTAAAAAGCTTTTAACATATAAGTATACATTATAATTTATATGTTTACATGAAGTTAATATAACTTAAGATATTTATAAAAATAAAGAAAACTAAGAAAAAATAAAATTATTCTTACACTTAATTTTTAACTGAATGCGTATTTTTTAATATATTCATTGGGGTTCATTAATGAAATAAATTATTTACAACCTACAGAACATTGACAGTTAAACTTTCCTGAGTTTCATTATTCTTAAACATATACTTTATATTATAATAAATATTTAACAAATATATTTTTAAATAAGAGAAAAAAAGAGCTTCAGAAGCTCTTAAAGTAACTGCAGTAATATATTGGTAACTACACATTTTCCAACAAATAACAAGTAAGTACTTACCTAAATCTTACCTCGTAAGAAACTATTCTAATTTTACGAAACTTTACGTATAAAACATATACAGATTGAAAACTAGCATTAACCTTATTTTAAAGAAATAAATTACTTAAAAAGTTTAAAAGCACTTTAGAATTTACACTCTGTCATCACAAACTTGACAATGTTTTTCGCTGTCCGAGCCCCGGGGGTTACTTCTGACTGCAATTCCATTTGTTACAATCGAAGTGCCGTTTGATAAATCTGTCCGTGAAAAAAAATATTTTTAATACAGTATGGATTTAATTTATGAATTGGGGAAGGCCTATGTCCAGCAGTGGACAAAAGATGGCTGTTGATGATGATGATGATGATGATGGAAAATTTACAATATATAGATAGATATACAATAATTTGTGATATATGTATGTATGACATCTGTTAGTAAACGACGCGTATGATTTAACCCAAATATTGTCATCGAGAATTGTATGTGAAGTTAACATTTCTTCATGTTTTTCAACCAAAATTCAAATTAGGTATATAGGGTTCCGTACCTAAAACGATCAAAACGGAACCCTTTTAGGATCACTTTGTTGTCCGTCTGTCCGTCTGTCAAGACCATTTATCTCGAGGTACTCGAGACCATCCATCTCGCGTGGAGGTATCAAGCTGAAATGAATATCAAATATTTAAATCTATGATTCCTTGAAGCCCAGGAAATGTCAAGCTCAAGTTCAATGCAAGCAAAAGATACGAGCGTTTACGAGCCTTTTGTATGAAATCGCTACGTAATCAAAACCTATGGGGTACAGCTTCTTCTCCTTCTTCTTCCTGGCATTAATCCCGGCTTTTGCCACGGTCTGCTTTCCTGCTCAGCCTACTCCACTTTGCACGGTCTTTAGCGTACAGCGTGAAACTAAAAACAATATAAGTGAAATATATACTTTTATTTGGTTACAATAAAAAAAACTATAACCCAAAAATATTCCCTTTATTACAGAAAGTTTATAGGACACATTTTATATCCAATAAACAGAACATAATCTTGAAAGTATTAGCTCGTCTTTTCATACTGGCACTTTTTTATGAGAAATTTATCAGAAAACTGGTGAAGTGCGAGTCGGACGCCCACCGAGATTTCCGTACCAATTTCCGGATTGTAGGTAAACGGGAAATACAAATAAAAAAAACAAAAAAAAAGTACGGGAAACAAATATAATTTGGTAATGTTTTTTTTCTATCAAGTACCTATAAATATTCACCTTTATTTGCATTAAAAGTTCGCACTTCGTGCCAAATTTCATAAATATAGGCCCAGAGGAAGTACCCTATAGATTTTGATTTTGAGAGATTTTTTTACGCTTTGAGACAGAGATTGTGATTACGCTGCGAATTTCATACAAATGCAACAAAATCGATGCATAAATGTTCATATCTTTTGATTATGTTGATTGAAAAACTTGATTTTTTTCACTGCTTCAAGGAACCATAGACTCGAATATCTAATATTAATACGATCTGGACTACGACGGACAAGGTGATCCTATAAGGGTTCCGTTTTTACATTTCGAAGTACGGATCCCTAAAAAACATGTGTGTATCAAGAGAGGCAATAGAGTGTATAAATAAATATAAAAAGTAGTTACCATTTGCTGGCAAGGAGCGAGACAAATTGCTCCTCCGTCGCGAGGGTCATGCGCGGCTGAAGGAGGACGCGTCGCGGTGCCTCTGGCTCACTGAAACGAACACTGTTCAAAGTATTTTGTGAACGATTAACTTGAACCAGTTGAGAATTATGAATGCGATTTTATTTTCTTTTCTTATTTAGCTACGTTATTGAACGAAATAAAATTTTCTATTGTTCAGGTATATTAAAGAATAACTAAACATTTATGAATACTTTTTTTTTTTTTTTAATTATACTTTTTCGCGGGTTTCCAGGAAAAATATATTTCTAATCCTTTGCATTAGTCTGTGGTCACGGGTACAGGTAATCGAGTTACGAGTACATAAATAATATTATTTAAATTAATAGCGAAAATCATTTGGTCTTTATTTGTTAATATAATAAAAATAAAAATGTTTTTAAGAACGCTTCTAAACACTAATGCTTATATTAGCATTAGTATATTAGCATTAATCGATTTCATCAAAAGGCAGTCATTTAAAAAAGAATGAGATATATAATATAATATTTCTAAAATATGAAAAAAATAATATTGTATGGTAATTAACTTTATAATTGAAGCATATCGTAGAACCTCTAATTGTTAATCTTGAGTTTACCTCAAAGCGGTACAAATAAGAACACCGCAAACCTTTTGTTCTAAGTCTTTTGTCAGAACAAAAATCTCTATACAAAACAACATGCAATTTAAACAAAGAATTCAAAAGTCCTTTCTGTCCTTTCAATGGCTAAATTAATAAATAATGAATTTGCCATATCTCTATATTTTTTACTCGAATTGGCCTAATTTTTTTTTCAAATTCTATGAGAATAATTTATGCCTTGAATTTAGAACCACCTTAGGTTTTTTCGTCGGTAAAAAAATATTGTTAAATCGACGGATCGGATCGATCGTTCATGGCGGCCTTGCTTTGTCTTGCCACAGCGGAGATAGAACCTACAATTTTGTTTACATTCAAACACAGCCCCACTGCGCTATGGTGGTCATAACTTATATAAAAATAGAATTACCTATTAAATATATTAACAATAAATTTTATACAGCAAATAAGGCTGTATTGTTTAAAACGATTTATTCAAAAGATTTGAACTTTTGCTATAATTTCCTTTTGTTTTTACTGAAATATTAACTTAAAACAACAAAGCAATTTGCTACAAGTAACGATTGTTATCTGTACAACATAAATATTATCATAGTAACTCTTGTGAAAGTCCAAAGTTTGGGTTAAGTTCAAATTACAAGTTAGCCTGGAAACTGGACACGAACCGACACTTTGTAATATTAAAGTATTAAATGGTAATCAATTAATCTATCTAATAATATTATTATTCGTGAGGAAATCTGCTGTGCCCTCTTGTAAGGGAACGATTTCCAAAACTTTGTTTTGAAGTTTAATTGCCTCCTTTCAATCAGGAAATAGATTTTTTAAACTCTCTTAAGTCAACTTTCTCCCATGAATACAGAAATTATTAATCAATAATAATTTCTGTTTAATTAGACATATTGTTAATTGTAACAATATAAAAATCAAAGGTTGTTTAGCATCATTAGTTTCTCCGAATGGGAATCGAACTCACAACAACCCATGTGCCACAACGGCCTCAATTGTCTAGTAATACTGCCTTTTAATATACAATTCTGAATGTAGGTATGGAATTTGTATAACTGAGACTATTTCAACGAGCGCAACATTTGCTATCTACGACCTTAGCCCCTAGGTAACGGCTGTACTGTATTTTATATATTCTATTTAAATCATATATACTATCGTATCATAATCGAATTGACTCTTATATATCAGTTTTTATTAAGACCACATACACTGATATTTAAATTTGAATATATACATTTTTATAAGTATATATTGTTAGAAATAATGACCAGAGAGGTTATATAAGGACGACTCTAATTACTGGCTGGCATAAAAGGATCGCTAACGTCACTCTGCCCGATGAATTCTTTAGAATCGGATATTGTTATTAGACTGCTAATAATTCCCTTTAGTTGTTTAATAATTATTTGAAGCCTTGTTTTAATTCCTTACCTTTCCCACTTTATTTAATATTTCCAATATATATAACTCCGATTCGAACTTTCCACTTATAAAAGGCAATATGACATTTACTTTATGGCTGAATCTAATTTCGCAAAACATTATATTCTAAATATAAATTTTAACTACAAATAGAAATTAAGTTAGCAACTATAACGTTCAACCAGACCACAGCCAATTACGCCACGATAACGTGTTAGTAGTATTCACACATGAAAATATAAATATGTTATTAATATAAGCATTAAAATATTCAAATTCAAACTCAAATTCAAAATATTCTTTATTCAAATAGGCAATTATTATAAGCACTTTTGAATCGTCGAATGAACATATGAACAAAGAGCTACCACCGGTTCGGAAGGCAGATCTGCTGAGAAGAGCCGGCAAGAAACTCAACAGTTGCTCTTTTCAAAATCAATGGTACAATCTATTACATTAGCTGGCAGCTATCCTGCATTACATTCAATAGACATTAATTCCATACATGAAATATTACAAAGTAAATAAGTCTTACGTCATCGTGTGACTTTTTAATACTTTAGTTAAAAATAACTTAAAACTCTGCTAAGTATATTCATCAAATATTAATCAATAAAACTTAAATTATGGTGAAAGAACTAAGGCGTCAATAAAAATAGAATCAATTAAAGTTTATGATAGATTACCGTTAGCTTTAGAAAAATGTTGAAGAAATTCTTAATCGATTTCTTGAAAGTTTCAATCACAGTGTTCCGCATACTGTAAGGTTGGCAGAGCGAACCTAGTGTTAAAACACTCTTCTCCACTATCCGAAGAAAATGTGTCGGGACCGGTGGGAATCGAACCCACAATCGTCGCGTTTACAGTAACAATTTGTGCCCCTACGCCACTACTAGCCCCACCATCATTACCAGAAAGTTTATAAGCAATTTAATTTCTGGCCTCCAAAGACTGCCGTGGTCAAATGTCTCATTAGATTAGATTCGTTCATTAAGCAAGCTCCTTTAATAAAATGCTTTAATAGTCCCCGTGGGACAAAAGCTTTTAAAAATCTAATTTAAATATATGATATTGGAACAATGACTGATGACGCGACGGTTGTGGCTTCGATTCCCATTTGAGGCAATGAAATATTTAATATTTTCATTTCTTCGCTTTGGTAACCACGTAAAGCGCGGCGTAGAATACCGCCATAATTTTTTTCGGGGCAACTCAACGCCGAGCTTTTTACCTTCGTGCCAGAGCGAAGAAATGTAAATATTAAGAAATAATAATTCATTCCCTCGAGTGGGGATCGAACCCGTAACCGTCGCGTTACAGTCACGCCCCTGAGCACCTGCGCCATGCCTGGCTTTCAGTTTAGTAAGTTTATATATAACCTTTCCTTAGCAGTTGGGAAAAATATATAAAACTAGAAAATCACACCCCGATGAAAATTCAATGAAACGAAGCGAAATTCATTTAGCAAATAAACACTTACCCGAAAATGATTTGTTCATTTCAAATTGCTTTTTCAAGTTATTGGGTGTCGTAGTCTTCGCAGACCGACACCAGCATAACACCACTTTGAAATATATCCGGAATCTGTACAAAATCAATTATATTAAATAAATATTGAGGTCAATGGTAGCTGAGAGGCGCTAGCTCGAGGTTGAGGGTTTGATTCCCACTCTAGAAAGTTAAATATTTAATATTTTCATTTCTTCGCTCTGGTGTCGAGGCAAAGGGCGGCGCTGAGTTCCACCAATCAACACGCAGTGCCTCCAGAATACGAGGGAAAGTAGGTAGCGGAGTGTCTTAACACTAGGCTCTTTTTGCCTACCCTGCTACACGAGGAAGTAACAAATTCAACAACCTTAAATTATACAATTCTTGCCATTTTATTTTATTTGAAGTTAAAGTTTTATATTTCTATTTATCATCTGTAATATTTTTATATTCCAAATAAAAATAAAATTATCTTATACTAAAAACGAAATGTAAATCAAACTAAAAGTCCTTTTAGACAGTCGAACTACAAACAAACAAACGAAAGCTTATTTCAATGTGCGCAATAATTAAAGGATTTTTCCGAACGAATTAATGAGTTTTTAGAAAACAAAAACCCAAAACACGAAACGTACGTAAACTATTAAATTACTTTGACACGGTTCTCGAACCGTATTCCGTGAATTGTGTTAATTTATAAGGACAATGGCAAAATTATTAAATACCGCGAGTGTTACCAAAATATATTTTAATTATGGCCGTTCTGAGCCTTTGATTTAATTAATTTTGAACAATGATTCTAGAAAAGTATTATTTGATTATGAAATAAAACAATTTCCATCACATAACGTAAGCTTTGTTCTATTTGGGAATTTTATATAAATTTCATAATATTCATTGTATCTAGACAAATAAAAGATTAAACATTGAAATGTAAATTGTGTGTTGATTTTGATATTTATAATAATGAATTTCAATTTGACAATTCAACTTTTTTTTATTTTACAAACAAGACCACAGATTCAGATTTCTCATATAAATTGCAAATGAAATTCGCACGACAGCAGTATCTGTGTCGAACACTCAAATAATGTATTTACTTTGATCTTTGTTTAGTTACTGGACTTTAAAAGGATAAAAAATAAATAAATAAAATCAGGCAGCGTGAAGCCTCGTGAAAAATCTAGTGTAAAGAGACTCCGTTCTCCATATTCCGCCCAATTGGGATATTGCGTGCTGAGAACGAGGTAATAAAAATATACATTTAAATAAAGAATTCATTTCCTATAGTGAGAATCGAACTTACAACCAGCCGCACACATTTGTGACCCTGCGCCACGATTGGCCTCAGAAGTAAAAAAGAAAACGAAAAAATAATACAAACTGAATTTTCTTCCTGTTCGTTTAAGACTTTCAGTATCTACTTACGAAGCAAGCATATTTACTGGACAGAAGATATAGTACAATAGTGCCACAACAATCTAGGTTATATATTAGCTCTAGTCTAGCGCTCTAGATGGTTAATTTGGTTGCGGTCATATGTGTAGCCGTATAACATATATATATTAGAAATATCTACGAATATATAGAAATAACAGTTTTTGTATTTTACATATATGTAAAGATAAATTTGCGCATTACTTATGTTATTACTCACACCTGTCTCGAAATGTTAGCTAGATTTCGTATAAATCCTTTCGAAGTCATATATGCTGAATGTTTTATTATTAAAGAAACTTATTTCTTATGAATAATTTTGTAAAAGTTACTTAAACATGTATTTTTGTCACGTATTCAAGCGTTATATTTTGACTTATAGCTATATCAACTCTGACAGCTCCCAGAATGGAAAAAGAAAAATATAAATTACTCGAATATTCGAATCAATTTTTATATTTCACCTATACTTTATTTCACAGCAAGAATACAGTCTTTCTGTGGTCTTTCTTTGTTACAAAAAAATAAAGAAAGTTGAGTGAAACTTGCTCCTTATTTTCAACAGTTAAATCGTCAAAATTAAAAAAATATTTTTATAATATTCTAAAATCATGCTAAATCATATAAACTTGTAATATCAAAAATATTTTTATGAAGTAAAAAAAAATTACATATTTAAGATCCTATTTAATGTAAATTAGTCAAGCCAAGCAAACTACAATTGTAAGACCTCATTGCCAAAACCGCCATTACGAATGAAGGCGTAAATATATATTTTAAAATTACCTAAAATTTATAAAATACTTACTTATTACTCATCCAGTAATATATCAATGGGTTGAACATGGAGTTAGCCATGGCGAGCCAGTAGAAGCCAAGGTACACGTGTTGAGCGAACGGTGACGATGCCAGCGACTGGTGGTGGTAGACGAGAACGAAGTAGGCGTGGTACGGCAACCAACAGAGAGCAAACACCATTACCACTAGGACAAACATTCTAACTACCTGTGAACAAAATTGGTATAAAATGACTTGTTTGTACATTATTAGAAGATACCAGAATATAGACAGAATATTATGATGAGGTCACTCGTTGAGCAAGGACTCAAATGTGTGACTGTAAACGTGACCGGTTATGGCTTCGATTCCCACTCGAGGAAATAAAATATTTAATATTTTCATTTCATCGCTTTAGTGCCGAGTAAAGCGCGGCGTTGAATTCTGACATTCAACACGCAAAGCCTTCTGAAACCGGTTTAAAGTGAGTAGAGGAAAATCGTAAGTGTCTTACCACTAGATTTCCTCTGCTCACCCTGTTATAGTAAAAATATTTAAATTTATATATTTTTTAAGGATTCTAAGACCTATACAGTTCACTTCATTAAAGTTTCTCAAGTTATATTTCATAATATATAGGATAAGCTCTCGAAACAGACTTCATTCCGATACTAACAACCGATGTAAGTCCTTCATGCATTTTTAAAACCTTTTACGTAACTCGTTCCAAGATTTTCCGCACATGCTTAGAAGAATATTATATACCTTTATGACTTAAAAAAGTACTTTGTGTAAGATATGGCCTTAAGTGTGTAAATCTTTATTATTTATGTTTACATATGAACAAAATAAAGCCCTTGAAAAAGTAGGAATAAATCGATGGTCTCTATAGAAAGTGAAAAATCGCAAATGTTTTTTTTTTACTGTAATTCTTATTGTTTTATTAATATAAATTAATTATATTTACAAGTATTAATAATTCTATATCTTAATAGACA
>JAEBDU010012253.1:0-14389 GCA_016802625.1 Heliconius numata | reverse complement strand
GAAAGTTTAAAGTGGAATTGAGTTGTTAGATAATAAATTTAAAATGAGAAATGAATATTAATTGTAGTTTTTTGTACCATTTTGACAATAATTTCGAAAAGTTTCTTCATGCTATGTTCAACAGAGCGTGAAATTTAAAAGAAAAGAGCCCAGTAGTGGCGCAGGGGCACAAGGGTTCAAGGGTTGTAAAGGAGACAGGTTGTAGATTCGATTCCCGCTCGGGGAAACGAAATATTTAAATTTCATTGCTCCGATAACGAGGCAAAACGCGGCATTCCGTTCAGCTACTTAACATGTAATGCCTGCCTGCCGCAAACAGAATTCTGGGTATAGTGGGGAAGAGAAGTGTCCCAATGAAAACTAGGTTCCCAGGCTTTCTTTACCTGCCCTCTTATGGTACGGGATACCGCGTGAAATTAAAAAGAAAAGTAAGAATCTTTATATTTATAGCATTTACTTTCTCCAGCCTAGTTGGGTAATGGAATAAAACTATCTCACAAATGCACTCACATAAATATTGTTCATTAGTGTTGTTTGTGGGGGAACAGTTTCGTTAATCTGAAGCTGAAAGTACTGGAACATTTGGATGTGAGCCAAAACGTCACCTATCTTTACTATTAGATACGAAGTTAGGTTCTTGAACTGGTTTATATTTATATATATTTAGATATATATTTTTGATTTTTATAAGGTCAGTCGTAAGTGCAGGAGCACAAGCGTAAGGCTGTAAACGCGACAGGTTGCGGGTTCGATTCCCACTCGAGGAAATTAAATATTTAATATTTTAATTTCCTCGCTAAGTTAGGTTAAGTGTTTATAGCTTCATGAATCCGTATATGGACAGGCGGGTGCTTTTCCTCATTACAAGACTTTATTTCATTCCTTCATTTAGGGATCGAACCCGTAACCGCGTCCATAACCTTAGAGCATTAGTTCTATTGTTAACTTTAAAACTTAAAGTATAATATAAAAGACAAAAAACTTCATTTATAATACTTTTTATACGAAGAAAATATAATGTTGATGACTTTTACTTAACGTAACTTTCAAATTAATTATTTATTACAATATTTTACCTTATATTTAACGAGGACAGTCTCTCAAATTGAACGTCCCGCGTCGTAGCGCTCTTAACTCAGAAAGTAATTAGATTGACCTACAGCTTGATAGAATCCAGTCTAGATATAAATCTTTAGCTTTATTAAAGACAGGAAATTGTCGCTGACTTATACTAGTATTTTAATGTTTTTGGTAATGAGGCAAAGCCTGGTTTTGAGTTCCGCCACTAGACAGATGCCACAGAAATTTGCTGGAAAGTGGGGAACGGAGCACTGTAATACGAGGTTCCCGTGTTTCTTCCGCCAATTCTCCTATGTGCATATGGATACAGTGTTAAGTTTAAAAAATAATATTGTGGGAAGGCTGACTAAGAATAAGAATGTCTGTAAATTTATAAATGTTAATAAATTAATCCCCTAAATGGCAATCGAACCCACAACTATACAAAATATAGTGTGAAGCTAAAAAATATTTATTTGGATATTGTGGAATAACAATTGATGACGATAGTTGTTAATTCGATTCTCACTCGAAGAATTTTCGGAGTCTTAACAGGTACCCTACCCTGCCATGCAGTATACAGCATGTTTCCCTGGCGTATTCCTCCTCTATTATACGATATATTTCACCCCAATTCCCTCCAACAAAGCTGTGTAAGAACGCCGTACATAATACAATAGATACGTTATTCATATTTCTATATGTGAAGCGATGTCAGCGGTACGTGAGCTCGTTCTAACAAATTGTGTTCTACCAAATAAAATTTGCCTCAAAAGCACTTTAACATAATATCAATTCTTATATTATATTAATATATTCACATACATATAATAAATTCACAGTTATATTTGTTGGTTGTACAAGTTTATGGTTAAATTAACGCTTACCTGGAGTTTCTCCTTGATTATAATATAACCCCTAAAGCAAGCAACGCAAGCCGCCCTTCAGTATTTAAATACTATATCTAAATTAATTGACATTTATATAATAGCAATATTAAGATTCTTGGGGTCGATCTATCGAATGAAGTCCAGCTTATGGGTACAAAAGCTTGTTTGGAGAGTAATTCCAAAAAATTGGGGTATGGAACAGGGTGAAACAGTATTTTATATTAGAACATCGACTTATGCTTTATAAGGCACGGGCGGAGGAGGTAGGAGAAAGAGAATAGCCAAAAAAAAGTTGTAATAAATATTTACATTATTTTAACTTCTTCGCACTGGTAGACTAAGACGGGCTCTGACTCCCGTCGTTCAACACACAATATCTTGAAAATTGGATCGAAAGTGGCGAACGGAGTGTCTCAACACTAGGTTCCTTCTGTCTTCCATATTTTATGCAGGATACAAAATGAAGATAAAAACTATGTATACCGCTTTAAGTAAAAAAAACAATCTAAAACCAAACCAGTAATATCTGTAAAACAAGAGACAATGGGATATAATTACTTACGTGCCTCGAATCAGATGAGACAGCTTGCATTATTAGATAGCTTTTGTTAGAGCTATCTTTCCACTTGCGACATTTCTTGTCACGGACTTCTTTCGAGACATTGCGTTTACGGAATTGAACGCCGTGGTTTGTATTATTACCAGAGCGAGGAAATTAAAAATATTCTTTTCTCCGAGCGGAAATCGAACTCATAATCGGCCAAATGGATTTGAAGATGCTCGTATTAAATTCAATATTCCCATATATTTCAAAGTGCTAACACAATCCCTAAGACTTACATTTTACACCCACACGTGTTTGAGGCTTTGTAAAACTTCAGTTCCAAAGTTCTAAAGTCTGATCTGAATCTGGCATAATGCTAACAAAATTTCACTTTCGCCTTACATTAAATAGGTACTTAAAAAAAAGCAGCTGTATACTACTTCCCTGATAGCATAGTACGCAGAAGAGACCTTGAGTTAAGATAATCCATTCTATACTTCCCACTCAGTTCCAATACAGCGAATTAAATGGAGGTATTTAATGCGTCTTGTATGAGCGAAGAAATAAAAATAATTCACAACCCCCTTTTTTTCTTATACGTCGACTATATCTATTACATATAATATTTGTATTTTACTATTTTCATTCATTATAATAATAAAAATATGTATTTCTCTCTTGCTTGCTTCATACGAACAGCCCCCGCGTGTAAATACTAATAAAAACAAAACTGTGAGAGCTCTAATTAAAGTTTCGTAGATTACAAGTACAATACATGTTAATATTAGTAGAATTCATATTTTGTATTAAAAAGTAAATCCTCGGTTGCAGGTTGGATTCCTATTCCAAGAAATGAAATACTTATGTCTCTAGAATTGAAGAAACAGAAGTGTGGTGCTTGTAACAGAGTGTCTTAACACTGGATTTCTAGGTTCCTCAGCCTATCCTGCTATATGCGGGATAAAATGCGAAGCTCAAAAAAAATATATACCTCAACGAACTATAAATTTACTTCCCGATTAGAACTTACAACCCTCGTTTAATAATATACGTTTCGGGAAATCATTACATGTTTGCTAGGTAAACTAAATAGAGCAAAATTGGAACACGCATAATTTGAGTCTACAATTATGCTTTGATCATCATAGATAGATTCTATAGATATATGTTACACACATTTACGTAAATATTAATTTAAATATGAGTGGTTTAATACTTATAGATATAAAGATCGAAAGCCAGACAAAGCGGCGTTTGACTATAAGCGCAACGGTTGTGGGTTCGATTTAAACTCGTCGAAATGATATACTTTCAATTTTTCGCTCGTAAATTTGTCAAAAAGTGGAGATGGGAGTGTCTTAACTCTAATGTTAAGTTCTATAACTAAAAAATTGTGTTTTTTTTCATCTAAAAAACTAAGTGTTTCAATGAACAAACGTCGGTATAATGTTTCTCCTATTCCCTTTATAAACCATAAATAGTGGACATTTTACAGTAAACGTCACTAGCAATATAATAAAATGGCTGAGTCAGTAATACCGTAGAAATGGACACAAAACAGGAAGGTAGAAGAGAAACCGGAAGTAACAACGTCATGTTCTGTTGGGTCGAACTTATAATGTACTAGTATTTTGTTTTATGTGATTTTTATTCATTATTTAAAGCGCGGCGTTAAGTTACGTCATTCAATAAAAAATGTTTCGAATTTTGGCGACTACTGAAGAGTAAAGTGTTTCGACACTAGGTACTCTTGACCAAGTTAAAACTTGAAGCTAAAGTAAGCTAATTGTTTATAGTAAAAAGTGCGAAACAACTTTCAGTCATATGACAGTCGAGATTATCAGGTGAGAGGTCGAAAGTTCAATATAAACTTTTTTAGTCTCATGCTGTATTCCACACAAAGCAGGATGGGCAGAAGGAACCTGAGAACCTAATAAGAAATTCTGTTCCCATTAAGAGCTAACGTTTGCTGCTTTCCGCTGAATTCTGTAGGCATTGCGTGTTGAGTGGCGGAACTCAACGTTACCAGAGCGAGGAAAATGAAAATATTGAGTATTACATTTTCTCGGGTGAGAATCGAACCCACAATCTATTGCGTCGCACACTTGTGCCCCTACGCCATGACTGGCAGAAAATTTATTATATATCAATGTGAAAATAATATTCGCGTTATGTTAGAAACGTTTCCCCCGTCACATTAGGCAGGTGATTTTAGACACGCGACACTTATGTTAGACAGTTATATCAAACTTTATAATATTATTAGGTACTAGAGACTTTAATCCTTCCTTCATATATTAAATCCTGCTAGCTTTTAAATATATTATTTGGCAATAGCCTGACAAAAACTATATTTAATTATTAGAGGTATCCGTTGACAATCGTAGAGAATGCATATTTTAGATACATATACAGGAGTGCCCCTTCACTCAACATTTCAGCTCGTTCACAACACTAAATTACAGGAGAGCGCAATGCTAAGTGTTATTTACGTTTGTTTTTTAGTTTGTTGTAGTATGATACATAGTGACATCGAACTCTATGTATTGGATATTATACATACGACTGTACATTAGGGTGGGTCGATTTTCAATTTTTCTTGTTGAGTGACGGAATTCAACGCTGCACATTGTCTCGTTACCAGAGCGAGAAAATTAAAATACATCATTCTCGAGTGAAAATCGAACCTACAATCGTGACTACAAGAATCACACGCTGTAAGGAACAGCTCAAGTAACTTTCAGGTAACTTTCTTTTAATAGCTTATAACTAAACTATTATAAGATTATTCATTACACCACCTGTACACAAGAGCCCATAAAGCTCACACCTCACATTTAAATACATAATTACAGTCATTACTTACACAAATATCACTTTGATTCTCGTAAATTCAACATTTCACGCTGAGTGTTGTGCGTGTTTAGATTTTAATGGTTCATTACCTACTATAGTGTCAACATGGTTGAAGAAATTGTTTGTATGAGACTGTAAGCGTGACGGTAGTAGGTTCGATTTTTACGCGCGGCGCGCGTAAGCACGGCGTTGAGTTCCGTTACTCAATACTTAATATTTTGAACATTGGGCGATAAATGGAAAATTGAGTGCCTTAATATTGGGTTCCCACTATCTACCCTGCTATAAGCGGGATACAACGTGTATAGGAATTATGAAGGTGCACGAAATTCTCTGTGTATGAATTATATTCATTTCTTTCTTTTTGTCAAAGTTATATTTCCAATTATTATTAAAGCTTTTTAATAATGTTAAATAAATTTGTTTCTCTTTTGTTGAAACTAGAAAAAAAAGTATTATATAAAAAGAAAAAATGCTAGAAAAGCTCATAAGCTATTATTATATAGACGAGTATGTTTCATCTCGATACAATGTACAGGTACTATGACTCGTTACCAGAGCAAGGAAATGAAAAGCCATTCTAAGTACTATTTAATTATATTTACATAATATTAAGTAAATATTTATTTTTATTTTTACACGCTGTACCCCGCAGCAAGTTAGGCAGAGGGAACCTGATTTAATATTAGTATAAATATAAATATTTGCTTCATACAAAATAGAAAATAGAGATATGTGGGAGAAGGCGACCCTTTATTACACGTAAGAAGGAAAAAGAAAGTGAATTCATTTATTTACAGAATGGTAAGCATTCTCTCCACTTCAAATTTACTCATGCGTTACAGTCGATAGTGATAGTTGAAAGGCATTTTACCTTGAAATGTTGTGTAGATATTCTCTAGTACTCTTTCTCTATAAAGCTTTAGGTTTTAGGTCGTCTAGCTCGATATATAAATATAAAAATCAGGTTCACACTGTATCCCGCGCACAGCAGGGTAGAGAAAACCTAGTGCTAAGACACTACATTCCTTTCATAATTTTTAAGTAAGATCTTGAGAAAAATAGCCTAAACAGACTTAAAGACAGATGGACAACAAAGGATTCCTATACAATTTTTTTAACCCTAAAAAAAGACTTACCAAATTTGCTATATTACTTTAGTATCGACTCCATCAACACTTTTATACTATTTAATATTAATATATTCAACATCTACACTGCTCCAGCAACACAATTGGTGCCGCTTTGATAAATTACAAAGACTGATTTCCCGCGAGGGCGATGTCACGCGGATGTCACGCGAATTATAACCTGTCACCGAGATTGATACTATTGCACTAGTACTGCTTACATTACATGTTTGTAGGAAATAGATTCGAAATTCCCTTTTTATTAACTTCGTAATAGGAGTCGCTATTTTCGCTACATTGCGTGTTGATGGGCGGAACTCAACGCTGTATTGTGCCTAGGGGCCAGAGCTAAGAAATGAAAGAGTCGAACCTACAAACATCACGTATACATTAGCGCGCTTTTCCCTTGCTCCCTTATAGCTTAACATTTACTAAAATATCAATGGAGACGTGACGCAAGAGTATAAGCGTGTGACTGCAAACGTGACAGGTTGTGGGTTCGATTCCCACTGGATGAAATAAAATATTGAATATTTTAATTTTTTCGCTCTGGTAAGCTGATTTCCACCACTCAATACGCATACGCTATACGCCAGAATGTCTTAAGGGGAACCGAGTGACTTATTACTAAGTTCTCGGGTTCCCTCAGTCTATCATGCTATGCGCGGGTTACAGCGTGAAACTAAAATTTTCAATAAATATTGCCACTAAACTAAGTTTTATGATAAATCTAAAATCAATATTTCTTATTCAGCAACTTTAAATCCTAACTTGTGGGTCCCTCGTGAGTTGCTCCGTCTACGTTGGAAACGATCAATAGTAATGTAAAATTTATGAAATTTCATTTTAATAATTATATTTTATATTGGAACAACGCTAACTAATGCTGATATAGTAAAATTCTATATAAAAAAAATATATCTTTGTACTTGACTGAATTTACACTGTTGTACTTGGCTGAAACGCGATGGTCGTGCTGGGTTTGATTCCCACTGAGACACTAATCACTCAATGTCTTGAAAATTAGGCGGAAAGTGAGAAAGAGAATATCTTAATTTAGGTATAAAAAGTGGCTGAACTCAACGCCGCGCTTTGCCAGAACGAAGAAATGGAAATATAAATTTAAATAAATATCTCATTTCATCAAGTAGGGATCGAATTCACAACCAGTGTTTACAGTTCCCCCTGCGCCACGAACGGCCCCAATATCTTATTTTAAGTAAAGAAGTTATATTCAAAACGGCCCGCCAGATCGTTATTAGGTACCCTAATATGACATTAGATATTGTTGTCTATATCAACGAGCACTCGATAGTAACTATCGAATAGTTAATTTCAGCAGGCCGGCTAGGCCGTAAACTATCTGGAATGTCGCCAACGTGTCAATTCGTATAGAATACAATTGTAAATTGTTGAAACTGGAAATGAAAATTGTATTATATAAATTGGATTTCAAAATGGAATTTTCTATGATTTCTGCTGTTTCCAGTGGTTTGTTTATATTATTCAATAGAGGTTCTGCTTTGGCTTTATATATTAGGATCGAAATGAAATAATAATGATGCCCATTATTATTATTATAACAATGAGATAGTATTTAAATATGCACGTGATTGTAGCGAGTTCAATTCTCATTTGAGGAAAAGTTGAAGTTATAACTTTTCTATTCGTAATCGGGAAAATGAACTTTTATATTTTTATTCTCCTTTTTAGTCCGTTTCTCGTGCACATGGTAGGGTTCAAATTAAATAGAGGGAACCTGTGAACCTATTTTTAAGACACTATGTTCTATTTAAAACACTTCGGTTCTCCACTTTCTATTGAATTCTGGAGGGGTTTACAGTAGCACGCTTGTACTCCTGCACCACGACTGCCCTCATTTTGCCATAACTACTTTCACAATAAAATAAAATCTCTAGTAAAAACCGTAAAACCCAACATAAGAACTTGAAAAATAACCGCATTTTTGGCACACTCTAAATCTTGTTAAACACAGGTGTTTATTTACACAGTAAAAGGCTTTCGGGCGCATAGAATTAATAAGCGCGGTATTATACAGGGTGATCCCTCAAGGTAATGGCCTATAAAACCATTCCAAAATGCACCTACATCCATGAAAATGTATGTACGTCACATAAACGAGTATTTAGGTTATAATCCTAAATAAAATACTGATCGTTGTATATTTATAGAAAGGTAGTTTTATGTATTTTGCTTTTATAATAGAGTACAGAGAGTAGAGTTGTATCACTCCGCCTTTTTCACCAGAGCCAGGATATGTAAATATTAAATACTTCAAAAAAACCTACACATACATACATACGAGTATATCACTGGAACTCACTACTGTTCTCGACTAGACCTGCGGTTGACAGAAAGTCAGTGGACATATAGGCCATGCTCGAACGACTGCTACGCCATACATTCGTCCTAATGAAGCTTATATCCAACTTCAAAGCTGAGTTGCCATGAAATAGAATAGTTGATGCGTGAAGGTCTACTGTTTTGAGAATATTAAGTATTAATTTGTAATTTTTGTTAATAACTTAGGGATAGAACCATTATGGTGTAGTGTAAATGCGAGAGTTGGGATTCAATTCTCAATCCAATTTTAAGACAACGATGCGAGATAAAAAAAATAACAAAATGAAACAACTCGTTTTCATTTTAGAGCAAGAATAAAAGTAATTACCTACTAAATTATTATTATTTTAATTAATTTAGTCACGATTTTTTGCTTCAAGCTGCTTTCCGCATTTAAAAAAAACTAAAGCAATTTTAAAAAATCCCGAAAAACGAACCCAATTTAAAATTGAACTTAAAATTGAATCTGAAATAAAATTGCTAACTGAACATAAAATGTTTTACAACAAACAATACGTTATGTTATGTTTCTAATATCGGAATCACATAAACAGCTACCCGCGAGTGAAATTAGGATGAAATATATTAATAGGCCTGTGGAGAGATATGAAGAGTTTCAGTAGCGAATAAGCAATGCAAGTAAGCTGAAAAATACTATATTTTTAGGCATTCTTTCAGTTAGAGAAAGATTATCAAGTCAAGATGAGAAGAGTGGCGGAATTCAACGCCGCACTTCCTAATTTTTTTGCTTCACCCTGTATCTCTAATACCAAGGTAAACAGGAACCTATGTTAAGTAACTTACTAACATTGTTCCTCACGGACCGCCCAATTTTCAAGACATTTCCTGTTGAATTGCGAAACCTAACGCCGTGCTTTATACCAGAACGGGTAAAATTGATATGAATAAATAAAAATCTTCAATGGATTCCAGCTTCTTATTGTGTTTAAATCATTTTTTAATAAAGCGTTGGGTTCGATAAATGAATACTCGATGTTATATGGAGAACAGAGTGTTCTTACACTAGCTTATATTCACTGACCCTACATATCTTTTGAAGCATGAGCATAGAAAGGAACTTTCACTATATTAATACATAGTTTCATGCAAAAACCGTGGGTAATATAAACATTACCACACTACGATCGCTTAAAAGACCGCGGACTAACTCCTATTTACATCTCTCCTATTGAATTTAAAAGGGTTACTATGGGATAAAAGTAACCGTAAACTTTAATGTACTGCGCGAATGAATGAATATCTTTAGGGAACACTAGCTTTGTCGTTTGACTTTGCTTGTTTTGTTTTAAAGAATTTATTTTGGAAAATTGTTTTTAGAAAGTTAATCCTAATTTCTTTATGGATCTCGATTTAAGACTCGAGTTTTTATTTACGTTCACCTGTTCCGTTGTCTGTAATCAAATCTTGCAAGTTAAATTTGGTATATAATTAAGAACATTCAGCATCTTCTTTTCCTTTCACTATCACTCCGTTCGCACTCCGTTCCCAATTTTCTGCCGAACCACTAGATTTCCAGGTTCCCTCTGCCTACCTCGCCATGTACGAGACAAGCCGCATTTTAGTCACTATTTTCATTATTTAGAATAGATTATTAACTAATCAGATAAATTATTGCGGCGTTAAGTTACGCGTATCTTCCCTAAAGTAAATGCAAAATATATACAAACATTATTATATAGTTGACCTAAATATTACATCGTTGTTCTAGCTATTTCTCAAATTTTATTGCAACTGACTGTAAAGTCAATATCGTATTGTTATTTGGTCTCCTAAATCAATATTATTGCGCTACAAATAACAAATCTTATTTATTGTAATAGCAAGTGGCACATATACTACAAATTCAATATAAAAAAAATAATTTAAATAAAGATTTTTTTAATAAATTGTCAAATTCTGTAGATACCCTTTTTCCCTTATCATTTTTGTTATTTTACTTTCTAACATTTAACTTACTGTAATATGATATCTAAATGAGATTCTGTTGATGAAGAATATTTAATTAAAAGTGTTTTAGCACTGGGTTCTTTCTACTATATGTGGGATAAAGCGTAAACCTAAAAATTAGTATTTAAACTATCTCCATTTCCTGCAAAATTTAATTCAATGGTTAAAACTAACAGAAGCTCGCTTTGCTTGTCAAACATCCGCTCGCTTCGCCCGTTGTACCTAATGCAAAAAACAAAAATAAAATTAAGTTCAACTATGTGAATGTTCTTTATAAAGTTTACCCTTATAAAATAGCTGATCATATAAAATTTAAGTAAGTACACAGTTACATAAGCATAAGGATACATTCCCATGAGGCCGCACTTGCACCTCGCGAAATCGAACAATAGTGTTTTAGTATTTTGATGATTTAACTGTTTTGAATTATATAAAATTTTAATAAAGATTCTCTATCTTCAACTTGCTTTAAAACAGAAAGGTTGTTTATAAAATTAAATAAATAATTTTTAAAAAGCCTTTTTCTCGCCTGAGTAATTTAACTACACTCTTACTTAAATTGTCTATGAAAATATTTCTTTTCTCAACTTTTAAAACTCTAACTATAAATAAATCTTAAATGTTAGTTAAGACGTTCAGGGACTCGTATCACGTACACAATTACGACAGAATCTGCTGTTAGACGCTGAATTAGGGCAATGTATTATGTGAGAATGATTCACTGACTCTCTGTTAATTAAAAAAACAATAGCTTTTCGATTTTTTTACAAATCAGACTAGGAGGATCCTATTGCTAAGAAACTATTTCTTCATTTGTTCTATAGCTTCATGCAGGCAGACGAAACCTGGAAACATAGTGTTAAGACCTGCCGTTATCTTTAAGAAAATTCTCCATTTCCCCACTTTCCACCAGATTGCGTATTGAGGGGTTCCCCTGCGCCTCGTTGGACATATCGTATTAATTAAACATAATTATATCATATTTTTTTACTTGACTGTAAAAACAATGATTCTGAAGTAGGGAAAGAATTACTTGATTTTTCGTAATGTCTCGATTTCGAACGGAAATTTTAAGACAGAATATCCTGAAGGTTATTCATTTTTGTTTCTTTTTTTGTTTTTTTATGTGAAACTAGAAACACAATGCAAACGATCGATATGTAATAAACGCGGCCCCACATTTTTCCAGCAATAGCGCCGTGATTGGATTACATACAAAAATATTTTCGATACAATATAGTACAACTTACGCGCACAAGTAGCTGAAAAAATATCTTTCTATCTACAAATAAGGCGCGTGAACGGAATTTTTAAGTTTATTTTGGATAAAATGTACTGAAAAATAATTATTGAATATTATTTGACATCGTGAATTTTAAAATAAGTATTTTTATCAGTTATTTTACTTGAAATCCAAAAAGAAAGGCTAAACAAAACTTTTTACAATTTCATATTAAAATTCACTTATTTTCCTTTCATATAAAGTTATAAAACAACGTAACAAAGCAATAAAAGTTTTAAAAGAGGTCTTTCCTCTTTCTTAGGGGTTAAAAAGAAATTTGAACAGCTAGTGATAAAGAACTTACATTATTTTTCCCAATTGTTTAAATTAAGATGTTAGAGATTGAAAACAATGTTTGTGACTTCAAAAGCGCGACGGTTATGGGTTTGATTTCCAATGGAAGAAATTAAATGTTTAATATTTTAATTTCGTTGCACTGGCAACGAGGCAAACCGCAGCAACCGCAATTTTTAATAAACAATTCCAAGGAGGAACTGAACCCGCTAATACATAATATTATACATTTTAATATTTTTACAATAAATAATATAATTTCTTAACAAAATGATTATACTAGAGCAAGATTATTTAATATTCAGAAGGAGTCATCTTAGTTATAATATTATATTGTTAGAAATAATCAAATAATGACCATAGAGGTTATATAAGAACGGCTCTAATTGCTGGCTGGCACTTTTATGGGCTGTCAACAGCGACCGAAAGAAAAGGATCGCTAACGTCACTCTGCCCGATGGATTCTTTAGAACCAGATATTGTTATTAGACTGCTAGATAATTCCCTTTGGTTGTTTAATAATTATTTGAAGCCTTGTTTTAATTCATTACCTTTCCCACTTTATTTAATATTTCCAATAGTTTCTAACATCAGAAGTGGGATAGAAGCCTTAGCTACTAAGCCATCCCATTCCTGATTTTTCTAATATTTTTGTGTAATCGGGTAGAGTTACATAGCAATGTATTCTGATAGTTGACGTTCAAAACTAGAGGGAGACGCCGTACGCGAACTCTCTCCCCTATTAATCACTTCGCGAGACAAAGCCGCGGAGTCTGACTTCGTGTTGGTGCTGGGTGCGGCACAATGTGCTCCTGCACCATCGACATCAACCTTAACAACACCAACGCTGTTACCAGAGTTGCCGTTATCTGTGGGACGACAAACACCAGTAGAGCAATACAGCTGAGCTTCACGGTGAGATCAAACCAATATTATGTTTCCGATTTTGCCTCAATATTTATGACGTCCACACGTGGTGTGACGAAATCGATAAAGTTTGCATGCTTTACCAAATAACTGTAAAGATTAGACATCCTCTTCCTTGTGGTCAGGTTAGGCCGAGCCAAAATAAAATAATAGCTGCTAGGTACATGGTATGATATGCATGGCTGGTGTTATGGCGAGGAGAATGGACACCAGATACATGTGCTGCTTTCTTTGATTGATAATTTTCCCATTTAGTATCTATTTGTTCTTGACTATGTATCAAACTATTTGTGTACTCACCATGTTTTTGTTGTACATGGTGCTTATGTAATTTTTAGTTAGTGTGTTTTGCGCAGTGCTGTGTGTACGGTAACTAAAGGTTAGTAAGGAGGCATGTGGTTGCGTCGGTGGGGCCCAGGCTGACTAGAGACCCAGTAAGTCCGGTCTTACTTCTGTAGTGTCAGAGTGACTCACAAGGTTGAGAAGAGATCTGATGCCAAAGTCTACAGTTTATATTTGTTTGCATTTTTTAGTTACTGTAAACCTCTGTAGGTGACAGATTGACTCACAAGAGACTGGTGTAAATCCTGATGTATTTAGTATTCGGGTGAGTGGGAAGAGATCCGATGCAAAATCCTACTATTTCTATTTGGTTTCTGAGTTAATGTTTAATTTGTAGGTGTCGGATTGACTCGCAAGAGACTGATGTAATTCTAATGCATCTAGTATCCGGTTGCGTGAGAAGAGATCTGAAGTAAAATCCTACCACGCGTATTTGATTTTCATTCTTGTGTCATTGTTTAATACGAAAGTTCAAAGATACATGTTCAAGGACAGATTTCAGATACAAACTGACAATTATATTTGAAACTAATTACTACTAACGTTACTTATTACAATAACTAATTCCATTTCATATGACAGATCATAACGAAACTGGTAATGTGAGCTCTACTAATACTGATGAAGCTGGACCTTCTTATGAAACGAAGGAAGGCATCGGGACGCTGCCATGTCAGGAGAGGCCGTGTTAGAAATAATCAAATAATGACCATAGAGGTTATATAAGAACGGC
>JAEBDU010012251.1:0-22657 GCA_016802625.1 Heliconius numata | reverse complement strand
AATTTTAAATCTGTGCTACTAATCTTTTCAAGTACTTATTAAAATATTTTTAAATGACTATTTTTAGATAGTTAAATGACTATTTTTAAACGGAAGAAATTATAAACAAAAGCCTACCTACTAATAACTACTACAAAAAATATGAAACCAAATATATCGCGCTGAAATAATACATTTAACTCCAGTTATCCAATACGTGCAAACGCATTTAAATCTTCGTTGCTATAAAGGCAGGCGGGTTTTTTTTCGAGCTTGTGGTTAATGCTGAAGAGGGTATTCTGTCCCTGATGAAAAGCAAGCACTACGTGGCTGCCTGTGAGGAAAATTAAATAGAATGCATCGGCCGGGAATGGAACCCGGGCCGCCCGCGTGGCAGGCGAGCATTCTACCACTGAACCACCGATGCGTGTAAGGCAGGCGGGCGCGGCGGACGCATGGCGAGTGGCGAGCCGTTTCGCAGCAAGGATTTTTTGATATTGTAACAACTTCTAAAGTACTTATTAAAATGAAAAACCATAAAAGACAGTTTTGATCTACATTAAATGGCCAACGTAACTAATGTACTTATTTATATGCTGAGAGTAAGGGATAAGTGAAACTTGAGTAACATACAGCTGATGTGTCAACGGCGGGATGTGTCAACAATTAAATGCGTTTTTCTGTAAAACTATTCGCAATTTCGAAATATGGTAAAAAGCAAATTTTATCTTCGTTTAACGTAGAAAATTAATAAAGTATTTTAAAGGATAAGGATTAATACCATTATGGAAAAATATGACTCACAATAAAAATATATTGAAATTATTATTTTTAGACAGAAAAATGATCACTACACGATATTCTTAAAAGATACGAATATGCCGTCGCGGACTTTTTTGTAGATCTTATTAAGAGGAACAATACTCCAGTACATTATTTTCATGTAGTACTTACCATTAAAGCAGCGCATGCGCGAAAGTGTCTCAACGGGTAGGACTTTATACACATTTATCGTATTTATGTTAATTTACATAATAATGTACAAATAATAAACTATATATAAACCTTCTATGAAAAATACTCGGCCTAATGGTGAAAACCACATCAAAATCCGTTGGTTGGTTTAGAAGAAGAAGAGTTAGAAAGTTCTGACAGACACAAAAAGCGACTTTGTTTTATAAGATATAGGATAGGATAAAACAGAAAAGTAACTATTTCGATCTTCATCCATTTAGGTAAAAGTCGAATCGCGGCGTTTAGTTCCGTTTCGAGTTCGGGTGAAATATTTTAAAATACATAACAATGTAACTTGGAGTTACGTGAAAATTGTTTCATAAAACTAATAACCAGTCATTAATCATAAAAAGAAATCGCTATATATTAAATTATAGCGCATCCTTTATTGATGCGTAAAGTTAATAATTATTATTTCATGTTCGCCTTCAGTTTTATAACTATAATAACTATTTATAGTATATACTAGTTATAAAAATATTACCTTCTATTTAGAACCGTGTAAAAATGTTAAGATACGAATGTAATAAAATTGTAACTGGTCTATAAATAAGGATAGTTAAAAATATTAATTAATATCGTTATTCCATTGAAATTGAGTATAGAAAAGATGAATTGAGAATTTCTATATTTTCTCCTATTGTAGATTAGGCAGAGGTAACCTAATGATCAGACACTCCGTTCCCCACTTTCTGCCCATTTTTTAATATATTTGGGATTTATAGAGATGTATCTTTGTTTGGCTCTACCTCTGAAAGCCCCCCACACTCGACTTAGTGAGTAGGCATACTGTCTTAACTACATATTAGATTCATAGTCCTCGAAATCTGAGCTTTGTTAAAATGGCGTAGATCTGGAGGCCCTGGAATCTTTGGCTATATTTCTTCTCTCCGCCTCACGTCTTATCCCGCATATAGCAGGATAGGCAGGGGGGACCTAGTGTAAAAACACTCTATTACCTACTTAATCAATTTTTGAGATTTGTATTGTAACTGGAGAAAGGAAGTGAAAATATGTAATAATTCATTCCCAAAAGTGAACATTGAACCCACGATTGCCGCGTTTACACATACACTGTTATGCTGCTGCGCCACTACGACCTCAAATACTAATCAATTAATATAAATAATAAAGTTAATTATGAAGAATAATATATGATTTTGTGTAATCTTGGTATCCAGAACGGAGTAATTAACTCATTGACCAAAGAGTCGAGGATGGATCGTCAACCTTTACTTGTATTGTTTTTTTTGATTGAAAATGTCATTTCAGAATTCAGAATTGCTTTTAATCAAGAAATTTAATTAAAATTTAATTTTGAAGGTTTTATTTACGCTATATTATTTTGATTTACGTTATATCATGCACAAAACAGGTATATCCATTTAGATTCCGTTCTCCACTTTCCACACCACACCACAGAGCGAAGAAATTGAAATTTTAAATATTTTATTTCCCCATGGGAATCTAACCCACAACCGTCACGTTTACGACCGCACACTTACACTCCTGCAACACGACGATTAAAATTGTATTATAATACAGATTAAAAAAATATTTTTTTAATATTTTTTGACGCAAATTGTTTTTCACACCTGCCATGACGCCTTGACCCATGAAATATGAAATAATACATAGCTAGGTAATGAAATACGTAGAGCAATGCTTTTGTTTGCATTTTCATAAACTTTGACCTAGTGGTAAGGAGTTCAATTTCTTTTATTAAATTATTTTTATTACGTGCAGCGTTAAAATTCACTACACAATTCCAATCTTGAAAGAGATCTTGAGAGGCCGTTTTCATTCACAAACAGCATCTCTAGATCGATCTCAGAATTGAGAGCGGTATATAAATAGGGTTTTCTCTGGCTTCCCTGCTATATAAGGGTTAAAGCGTGAAGCGTTAAAAATAGGTTTTATATTTGTATGTACCTATATATTTTTTAGATATTTCTTTTATTATCTTTATTATCTGATCTGATGATGATTTTCAATCTAAAATCAAAAATATTAATATTGTTGCCGATTGGCTCTTCTCAGTAAAAATTTCTTCCGTAACGGGGGTAGCTTCATTCGGCGATTAAAAAGTGCTTAGTAAATGTTTAATATAAAAATATTATTAAATGACGACGTCTCTATTACTAATTTTAATTACTAGATTTATATTAGATATATAATCTTACTAATAATTTCATTTACAGTCAACTAACAAATACTAAACACAGTAAAAACAAATTAAATTGTTCCAACATCCTGTACGCAAAGTAAACTGTATGTAGGGCATTAGTAAAGTTTATTACGTAACGCAACTGCTATAGTTAGTTACTATAGTATATGTAGATCAGTGTCGATTAAACGAGAAAGTAGACCGATCAAGGAAGAAGTAGTTGCAATCAATTTGCATAATGCGTATCGATGGTATTGTCTTACACTAGTTATTTATGCAATATTGGAACTGTTATTAGATATATCTATATATATATATATATATATATATATATATATATATGTAATATAAATAATTATTTAACATATTTATGGTTGAGTGGGACTATGTTGACTGTGTATGGTAAGGTCGTGGGTTTAATCTCATATTGGGGATTGAATATTTTGTTTTCTATTTCTTACTGCACCATGTTGTTCGCATATAGCCAGATATTGTCTGTTGAGTAACGAAACTCAACGCCGCGTTTTGTCAGAGGGAGAAAAAAAATTAATTCCCCACAAAAAGAATATTACTTACAACCATAATGTCAGACTTGAAGCTAAAAAATATATAAGAATAAAAAATAAATAACTACTTTATGACTAACTTCCTTCAGTGTTTACAAGTTAAATAATATAATTTTGTAACAGTATGAAAAGTGTGTGTATTAGGTAATCTAATTAATTGACCCATCGATCCGTAATGAAAATCCATTATAAGTGTCCGTACGTAATTTTATCAATAAATCATTGAAATGAACAATTACAATCAAGTATTAGACTTGGTTGCAACATATGAGTTGTTTAAAAACCTGTTGGTTTATTATATATATTTCTGTTTGTTTGTTTATTTTAGTATATCTTATATATTTCTATATTTCTTTAGTAGGATTTGTAAATCTATCTAATCGATAAGAATCGTTTTACTCACAAAACGTACTATTGTTACTTCAGTTGATGCTTATAAAAATGAAAAAAACACACAGCATAAATTTTCTCCCATTACAGGATAGATAGAGAGAACCTAGTGTTTAGACACTCCATAAACCACTTTAACTTCGATTTTTTTTCCCGCTTTCTCATCTTATCCAAACCACAACCTGTCTGTTAAACGAGAGGTAAATCGCTTGACAAATTTAGCGTTTGTCTATTAATTAATGCACAGAAACGAGAGAAATATAAATCTATTAAATATTACTATTTAAGCCACTAATTATTTTATTCTTATTTATTTTCTATGCAAAATAAGACTTGATATTTGTTATTTTATCAATTTCTTACAGTACTGTAACCGTTGTTCTATTTCAAACGTTACGCAAGTGTCCAGATAAAGTAGATAGAAATACTAGAAATACTAGAAACAATTTCAACATATAAAACGAATAAGGACCAAAGTTGTAGGGAATATAAGGATTTACTGGTGGCACGGTGGATTCTATTTGGATAAGTTATAATAATGGCTAATGTTGAAATAATGATTTATTTATGATTTTTATTACGCTAGCCTGTACTGTCCCATTGTTGGGCAATGGCCTCTCTCCACTTCTTCCACTCTAGTCTATTTCGCGCTATTGAGCACGCATCCAGACTTGTGATGGTCAAGCTCGTCTCGTCATCTCTGTTCTGGTCTGCCAATTCTTCTTTTAGAGTTCGTTTGTTTATTTATTAATTATTTGGCTAAATAGTTTTTTATCAAGCTTCTTTGTCCACCATGTTAAACAGACTAACATCTAAAAGACAAGACATCTGAATGTGGTTCGAGAACACAAAATCGATAAAACTGGAGAACCCAGCAAACAACCAGGATGACATATATGAAGGTTGATGACAGTGGATGATACAAAAGAGGTAGAGGCAGAGCTAAAAGAACATGCAAAAAAAACAAAGCTGGCAATTTATTTCTTCTCTTTCAGTTGCTTTCAACTTTCCATAAGAATCGAAGGAACTGCGTCATAAGGAACTGCGTCTGGTTAAATGGGATTAGAGCCATCGCGTGCAATGAGATGTTCCAGCTGCGTTACTAAGGCGTCCTCTATGAGTCAATAAAACATCATTGATGCGTGATTCTAACGTGTCTAATTAACATAGTTTATTGCATGCAATTGCATAAATTTGTTTTAAAATAATATTCCAAGAATAACATTTGGGGAATTGAGGTCGTCTAGGTACAGTAGAACAGCGTGCGTTTGGTGAAGTATTTTCATTTCCGCGTTCTGGTAACGTGACAAAACGCGGCGTTGAGTTTCGGTATATAACATACCATGTCTGGAAAATTGGAACGGAATGTCTTAATATTAGGTTCCCTCTGTCTAGCGTAAAGCTAATAAAGATTTTGAAACTGTTAAGCTTTTTCAGTCGTCAAATATATAAAAAAAGATAAAGACAAACGCAATAATCGTTCGTTTAGCTCACACACGCAATTCGTGTTAATTAAAATTACCCAATTTTTCGGTGGAATGAATCTTTTATATATGGACTTCCTGTATACTTTCTTCACACATTCCTTTCAACATATATTTTTGTTCCATTATCCTTAAGAGTTTTAAGAGTCAAGAAAGTTCTTGGCAGTAAAAAATAGATTTGAGTTTAATTTACAGATGTTAATTCTGTTACCTTTACCTCATCATAACTACCGACCAAATTTGAAGGTTTTGTGACTAATGGCGGAGTTTAAAGCCACAATATTACAGAAGCGAAAATTTAACATATTTCAATGCCCTGAAATACGAGACATTTTGACTGAAAAAATAAAAATATATTTAACTTTTTATCTACACTAAAATCCTATAAATTCATTTAATATATAAGTATAATACATATATAACTAGTTTTATTTGAAAATAACATATAACTGTTAACTTCTAACAAAGTTAACAATAAATAACCCGCATGATGCCCTTAAGCAAAGTGGCCGCTTCCCGTCTGACGGACAATTGGTTGCAACGCTTTATTTTCTTCTTTTTTTTTGTCCCACACTCTCACGAGGCTCTCGAGGAAATTGACTTTTATCTTTTAGTATATCCCTTGTAAGAGTCTATAAAATAATATATGATTGGATGCTTAGATATATTAGATATAAGCACAATATGAGGCAGTCTAGCTGTAAGGACTTCGGTTGTGAGTTCGATTCCCACTTGAGGTTATTGGATATGAACTCAGTGGAATGTATTATTTTTGTTTTCTTGCTCTAGTAACAAGATATTTAATTTCAAAATCTAACAAAATACAAATATGAATGAAATAATTTTATTTATAGCGATGTTTAATAATCTCTCATAACATGGTAAGTAAGAACGGTATACTTCAGGTTGAGTCTACTCAACGACGCACTTCAGTGTGTTAGACCGGGAAAATAATTCGTAACCCCAAATGGAACTCGAACCCATAACTATCGCCTTCTAACTCTCAACTATCAATTCAATAATTTAATACTGGATAAGGTAAAAGTGAACAATTATTATCGGACTACGCAAATATGCACTATCTACTCGTACCTACATTACGAGTATATACAATTACCAAGAAAATAATTTGTACCGGAAGAGACGGCTTATTTATCATTACATTCGTATTCACACTGCTCTATAAAGATTTATTTTGCTTATGAGAGTGTCATATGTAATTATTATACTGTTTTTTGTCAGTTTTACACTGCATTTAGTATATACTAGCATAGTGTCTTAACACTAGATACCCAGGTTCCCTATACTTACCCTGCTACTGCTTTCTACACTCCCTAACTTAGTTGCTTGCCAAATTGGTGCTTTCCAAGACCAGTTCATTCCAAGAATAGTTTTTTTATATTATGTAGATATCGAATTCCATCCATATGGAATACTGAAATGTGGACATATCATACTTTATTTTGACATATATACAAACTATATACTGTGCAATAAGTAAGTTATTAAATCACTGTTCTATAATAAATCATTCTCAACATTAACTTGCGTTGTGCAAAGTGGTCTATCTTGATTTTCGTTTATTTATATTTTTAAGAACATTAATGTAAGCAAATTGAAAACTCTAATTTTCATGCAAATATTATAATTTACTTTACATTCTTTTTAAATCTTTTATTGGTCATTATGCCACAGTGGAACATAATCTGATTGTAAATTCGACTCCAATTTATTCTCATTTCTCCTTTCTGGTTAAGCGAACGAACGGACGAACGACACGCGGCGTTGAGTTCTTTATGCAATGCAATGCAATCTAAACACTAGGTTTGCTGTTACTACCCAGTTATATACAAAATATAGAGCAAAGCTGAAGGGGAAGAAGAAGAAGAATCATATTTACAATAATAAAGTTAGGCCACTTTTGCTTCTATACTACCAATATTATATTCAAACCAATTTCATCCACCATTAACGTGTCATTTACGTAATACAATCAATTATAACTACGCCACAAGGCCAACTATACGCTTATAAAATATCGATCTCAGCCATTCACATATCTGTTCACTAGGAAATCCTGCAGCATGGGAATTGAAAGCTTTTTGCAAGGTCAAAGAGAAAACCTGTCAAGGGCGTTGAATATATAAAGAAATGGTTCCGTATGCAATAGTCATGGACCAATTAATAATATATTATTATACACTTCAAAATGTTTTTTTATTTCAGGCTGTATCTTGCAAACAGCAGGGTAAGCAGCAGAAGTTTGTGTTAAGAGACTCCTTATCCCACGCACCTCCCAATCCCCTCCCCAGTGGAATAACTTAAAGTTGCACTTTATTTCGTTACCAGGATTTAAATCCCATTCGTTTTCACTGCACCATTTAAGTTATTTTCCAAAATTCTTCACTAAACTTCAAACCAACGTTTGGTTTGAAAAGTGAATACTATTTACTGAATAATTTTATATTTAAAAAAAAAATAGTCAGTCACTTAGATCCTCTATAAAAAGCATTAAAAGCAAAAGTTTGTCTGTTATTTAATAGATTAATATTTGACTGACCAATAAATTTAGTATAGCGCTAAAATAGATTAATCATTAAACCATATAAAGACATTCTATAGCTCTTGACATCTCTACACAGATATTCTTACACAAATTAGATAACTGGCTGTTTCAAAATGGACCACATAATTTCCTGATCTCATGTTAAGTAATATTTAGAAATTATAGCCTTTGATTTACTTATAGAATAGTTTTAAAGGAATGCATATTGAAAATGCGTTAAGTTACGTCAGGCAGTGCAATCTTAGTGGTTGGCTAATGTTTGGAATGATATATTATTAATGATAGCTGTTGTTGGGAGAAGTAGTTCGATTGTAATTAAATTTTATCGTAATGGGAAAATGAATGTAAAGTAGGGTAGAGGAATATGATTAAAATAATTATTATAACGTAGAGTTCTGACTTGTCGAGTACCTCGTAAGCCAGTGGGACTGAGGTGTAAGTAAACTTGATGGTTCTGGGTTCTATAGCCATTTGGGGGAATGAAATATTTATTATTTCCACGTTCTAGTAACGAACAAATTGGGAAACGTAAACGGCTTAATGGGAACGGATTGTCTTAACACTAGGTTCCCAGATTCGCGCTGCCTACCCTGCTATGTGCAGAATACGTGCGTGAAGGTACGGTTGACTACAGTAGTAATGGTCGTGAGTTCGATTCTTACATAAGGTAATGAATAATTTTTATTTTGCCACGTTAGTACGACAGATTTGGACATTGAGTTCCGCCCCAAAACACACATTTTCTCGAACTCCGGTGGAAAGTGCGGCATGGAGTGGGTTTACTAGGATTTCTTTGCCTACCCTTACCCCGGAATAAAACGTGAAGCTTAAAAATTTACGATATATTGAGTGAAAGGCGAAGAATTTATACGAAGCTTATTAAAACTTCGTGAAAACTGCCCCAAAGGCAGATTCAGATTGCAGGTTCGTCCCGTTCGTTACTTTAAAAGTTTATACCATCTGTATAAAACTAAAATTACTATTTTAATCATTTCCTACGTATAGCTAACTCTACTTAGTTAAAAAGGAGTTAGGAAAAGGTATATAATAGATAGTTAAAATTCTATATAATTCCTAACATAATAACATGTAGCGGTAGATGTTATTATATCGATTTGCCAAGAGAATACCATAATTAGAACGCCTTAAAAGTGGAAGGCAGTAAAATGTTCTATATATATACATGCTACATAACTGCTAATGAGATAGCATTCTTGTTTCAAAGACATTGCAAATTAGGTGGCGTAACTCAACTTCGTATATTGTCTAACCAATCATGGGAAAAGGAAAAAAAGTATACCTCCGATAAAGAATTACAACATATGAATGTATCGAAATGATGATTGTGGGTTCGACAGCCCGTCACGAAAGTAATTTTAATTTATATGACAAGAAATAACATTTTTTTAAATTAGGTGGCAAGTTGAGAACGGAGTGTTTTGGTTATCTTCGCCACACTGTTCATAAAAAAACCGATTAAGTGCGAGTTGAACTCGTTTGCAAAGTTTGCGCATTTATTTTGCATGAAATGAACTACGAATATAGGGTATAAATAGACAGACAGATGGACAATAAAGTGATCCTATAAAGGTTTCCTCTTTAGCTTTTGAAATAGGGAACCCTAAAAATAAAATAATAAGTATTTGTATAATATACATACGTTAAAATTCTTCCAGCCTCCGGATTTCTATATATATCACACTTGTGTAAAGGTCTTGAAGGATCGCCGGGAATAAACTGACCAGTTCTTTCGCACAACGCACGATGAATCTGGAACTGGAGTATGGTGCTGACGAAATATCTGGAAATAGAAATTATTTATTATTTTTTTTTTATGATGTAAAAATTTTACCGCGCGGAATTTGAAAATGCGCCTCTTCGAAACGGTTCGTTTCTTACTGTGGAATAACACATGTTTTAAATTTTCGCAATGTCGAATTAGGAGGAAAAGCGGAGAACAGTGCCTTGACACTACTCTTGCCGCTCATCCTAGCAGAAGATAACACGCGAACCTTAAAACTAAAATAGTTCTTAATATATTGACCTCAAAATATACAGCTGGAAATATATTATACCTACTCACATATTATACAGTAAGGAATCTCATTCAAGATTATTGACACGGAAATAGAAAACTGAAATAATAAAATAACATACTGATTATGCAAATAATTTAGAAATGAATTAAATTTGTGAAGTACCGTCGTAAAATCTAAATATATTTGTATACATTTAGCAATACAGCGAATTATATAAGCTTCATGCCTAACCAATAATGAGCCGTTTGACTTTGCAATGATATGAGGTAGACCAAATAGCTCTGGTGGCCAGAATTTAGAAATATTAAGGATGTTTATGATATTCAATTTTGTTTTTAGCCCACATGAATTATACAAATGGTTATTTAAGTGTATTTAAGAAAAACCGACCTAACTAAGTTCTTTAAATTGACATAACTTTCTTATTTATGAACCGTTTGTAATAATATAATTGACAGAATCTAATAATCGCATCTCAAAACAGCATCTTAATCGGTTAAGCCGATTCTGAGAGGAAAACAACCGCACAGACAAAAGACAAAATTTTTAAAAATCATTGTTTTGGGTTCTATTACATTTTTTTAAATATCTTCCAAGTACAGACACCGACCCCCTTAAGATTTTGTTATAAGTATAGATATAGATTATTATTATTAAATTAATATTTGTAGACACCCTAGTAATATCGTACAAACTAATCAGTGGGCAATGTGAATTGGAATCGATAGTTTAATACGTAGTTTGGCTTCTGTAGTAATTGGGATGTATATAATTTTCTATGGCTTCTATAAGTTATATTAAAATATCTTAATAAAAGAAGATATTTCACTATTCAATTAAAGTATTGTGGGGAACGGAGTGTCTTAACACTAGGTTCTCTCTACCTACCCTGCCTAAATGCGGAATACATCATTACGTATAGCAGCTTTACTTTTTTTTTCTGTTTAGTAGGGTAAAAAGAAGACAATGTTAAGTCATTTCCTTCCGAACTCTTCACTCAATTTTTCGGGACATTGCATATTGAGGTGCGGAATGCCGCGTTTTGTCTACTAGAGGAAGAAATAAAAAAACCTATATTTTATTTGTAGGTATAAAATGCTGCTTAAAAATTAACATTTACAAAACAGAACACTTAAATATTTATTTAACAAGTTATATACAGGGTGGAAGAGGCAGCGCTTCTTTAACTGAAACTGCATACAGGGTAAAATATTTCAAACCCAGAATTAAAAAAAATAATCAAGGCACCTCAACGGTTTGGACGTAGGATTTTTTTTTCATTTCACGATTTTTATCCATACCTGTATTTCGTGTCACGCACACAGACGTATGCGACGTTGCCGCTTTGACAGGTAAGTGTGTGCGTGCCTATGTTATACTTTACAAATGGCGTTTTATTTTAAAACGAGAATTTTATTATTTATTTTGTTTGAAAAAAAAACTTTTTCATTTTTGAGAATTATTTTTTTTCCGAATTATATTAGGCTTTTATAGAGTAGTTAAAGCTGTGGTTTCATTTAAAGTGGCGCTGACGATTCCACCCTGTATAAATTACCTCATACAGTGGACATTTACAATGTTATAAAAATGAGTATAATTGTTGACAGTTGCAAATAAAACAAATTGTACTTGTCAATTGGACCGACCTTGCCCACCTTTCGCGGTTAACATGTAGAATAAGATTTTTAAGAGCAATAAAATTTACTTTATTTGTACGAAATAATTAATTGTATTACAAAAAAAATGGCTATATTATTAGGCCATAAAAGCTATAGAGGTGTAGTAGAACAGCGCCAGACTTTAACGTTTATGGGTACGATCCCTTCTCTGAGGAATGAATGAATTTTCATTTTCCTTTCTGTTCAAGACAAAATACGGCGTTGAACTTCGCCAGTCTACACACAATAAGCTAAAGCTGAGAATTAACTAGCTCATATCTCTAACAGTGATTTCGTAAAACCTTACATTCTCATGTTAGGACACAAAGAAAATATTTAAAAGGCGGTCAGAACATAAAAGACAAGTTTACAAAATCATTTTTGTTATGATTATTATATATGAATGTACGTTTGATCTGAGTTATTATCTCGAGACCTATAAAATGTCCATCTAGAGAAGTAAATATAATTATATAATTTTACTACAGAGATCGTAAGCCGTTTATATAAGACGATTTCAATTTATTTTTTTAAGCCGTACCGCACATTGCTATACAGAGGTAACTTGGGAACCTAGTGTTAAAACTCTCCGTTCCTATTAAGACACTTCCGTTGCCCATTTTCCACCGAATTTTAGAGGAATTACATGTTGAGTCGCGGAACTCAACGCCACTCTTTGCCTTGCCACCAAAACGAAGAAATGAAAATATTAAATATTTCATTTTCTCGAGTGGGAATCTAAATTACAAGCTGCCGCGCTTACAGTCGGACGCTTGGCCCTTGCACCATTACTGGCCTCATATGGCCTTTTTGTTCAATAATCGTGTATAATATTTCTTTAATAACTGGTATTATTAATAACTATTATAGAAGGTTATAATATGTGAAGGAAAAATAGCACCGTTACGTTCCAATTATAATAATGAACTCAATTATTGTTTCGAAAGTAGCTAGAGCTTATTTATATTTTTAACGAACTAACAATTGAACTACTTTTTATATGTTATATAATATGGTTTTTTTTCTATAAAATTCAGACTTCACCAAAATACACATATGCGCCAAAAGTTATTTAAAAAAAAATTAAAATTAATACGAATACGATAAAAGAAAAACAAAAAAAATCGTATCGTACCCGTCGCATCGCATCGTCACTTATAAAAACACACATTCACTTACACATCAGGATGATTTCTTCATAAGAATTTGTTAATATGAAAAATTAAACCAAACAACTTTAAGGTTGAGGCCAAATAAAATCGACTCGCGGCCCAAATTACGAAAGATGCGCGGCCTCAAGACTATTTCATTACAAAATTGTCTCAATGGTCTCGTATGTAGGCAATTATTTTTTTGTATTACAAATCAAATATATTTATAACAATGTTTTTATATAAATGTATTCATAGTGAAATCATGAACGTCATACTTGCTAAGTGGGTAGATATGCGTCGATTGTAGGTTCGATTATAATAGTAATAGTATTTTAGACTTTAAGACGTGAAATGAAAAATTGACTATTTTCAGTTCCCGTAGGAATTTCATGAAATCTGCTCTTACTACTAGTCTGTATCCCCTATATCTACATTTCTTATACCTTTATTTCCTTTACCTATCACCTTGTCTGCTATTGACTGCTACTTACTGAAAGTATTAAATATTTCCCTAGTGGGAATCAAACCCGTTTACGGTTATACCACTAAGCTACCATTACCTCGAGTAATTACAAATATCACTCCAAATTACATTACAAATAAATAAATCAACAGACAAACAAATAAATTACATATTTACATATAAATAGCCATTAACCAACATTACGTATTACATAGTTACATAGTAGTGTCATTAGGTCACTAACACGGCTCGTAAAATTTCAAGTAAGTATGCAATTTTATTCTCAAACGGCCCGTGAGGTGCGTGATATTGTATCGTTTGCTATGTACTTGTTTACATACGAGTATATGTGTTATTTCATTTTGTAATAGCTCTTCTTGATTTGCAATTTCATATTAGTTCTATTATGTAGACGTCGTGTGGAGGGTTGTCGGTTCGATTCCCGGTTAGGGAAATTAATTTTTGCTATTTACTCGTTTGATTTCGACAGTCAATGCGTAATGTCTCGATAACTAAATGATGTTTAAGATTGGATTTGCATTTTCTTAAAAAAAAAGATTTTCCTTGAAAAAATTAAATAATTAATTAATATTTTTTTTATTTTGATTATTTTCCTCTTAGTTCTCAATCCTAATAAAATGCGTAACTATATACCAATTTCGTTAAGACTAAACATATTATAATCCTAGATTAGCCGATTTGCAAGCGTTTTTACGTAAAGTATGCCAAAAAGTAGAATTATTAATATAGAAAACACGTATTAAATCCAATAAATAAATATTTGATTATATAAATCACTATAACATATAAATTAATTAATACAACGTAATATGCAAAAAAATTACCAAATACCTGTCTTTGAAACTACTTGAATTTTATTCATTTGAATAATTAATGCATTAGTTATTGTAAATAATGAGAAGAAATTAATATTAGATAATGGATAAAAGAAAATTATAAAAAAGGACTCTATTATAACATTGTTAACATATTGGTAGGAAAATTTAATTCTATTTAACTTTTTTAGCTTCACGCTGTATCCTGCACATAGCAGGGTGGTAAGCACCTCCTCTCTTCTCTTACCTCTATCATTTTCTGACAAATTTTGGAAGCATTGCATGTTGATTAGCGTAGCTCACCGCCACGCTTTCCCTCGTGAGCAGAAAGAGTCAGGAAATGAAGATATTCTATTGACCACGGGGACCATCACAGAAATAACTAAGTATGAACTGAGTTCCAAGTTCCCGAGATAACTCTGATAGCACAATAGTATACTTTGAAACCTACTCTGCCTCTCCACTACCACTACCACTCCTACTCTGAAACATTAGCCTTCTTCAATTATTGAATAATCCAATATTTATTTCCATTTGACTCAACAGGCGAAGATAAAAAAAATGGTGTAAAATATAATCGAATTCGAATGCCATTATAAAACACTTAATCATTCAAACGGAAACAGTAGGATGTAAAAGTAATCTATTATATATAATCTGTGGGAGAAATCTAAGTCCTCGAGTCCACAGTGACAAGCCTTTGTGACCAGCTCGAATGGTACAAGGGGTCAAATGTTGATATATTGAGAGGGAGGAGATACATTTAATTATTCTAACTAAAATATAAATAACCTTCATAGCTATAATGAAGAGTTAATAAACATACATATTAATAAACAATAATTCCCTTATAAAAAAAGAAGTTTCTTCGCTCTGATACCAAGGCAAAAGAGTAGCGTTGAGCCACTCAAGCCACAATGCCTGGGCAGAAAGTGGGGAAAGGTGTGCCTTAACTCTAGGTTCCCTCTGCCTACCCTGCTATATGCGGGATATAGCGTGAAACAGAAGAATAAAAAATAAAATATTAATTAATAGGTACTCCTTTATTTTATGATCAATTAGTGCTTTAATGAGAACGTGGATGAAAATAGATCAGGATGCCTATTATTAATGCCTAAGTGCTCTATTGAGGATTTGACCTGGTTTTCTATTATTATTTATGGGTAAAAACTATGTCGTATTTCTACGAGTATTTTACTGAAAATTAGGTATCATTATCTATTCAATTTCGAGTAATATAAAATGTTTGGAGCGTGTTGGATAGCGTAACTCAACGCTGAACTTGGTCTTCTTTAAAATGCTGAGAAAAAAGTTTTTATTGATTTTTCTATAGCGGGGCATCAGAGAACTTAGAACTCACAGTTAACTCTATAACAAAGAACTCAGTGTTAAAACACTCAGCTCCCTATTTTCCGCCGTATTTTCGAGACATTGCGTTTTGATTGACGGAATTCAACGCTGTTTTCTTAATATTGTTATCTGGTTGAATTTTGGTTGCGCAATTATATATTAATGTCTATATTATAAAAATTAAAGAAAAATAATGTGCGGATATTTGTAGTTATTCCCTTTATCAAATCAACGACATTTCACGAAGGCATATTTTGTCTGCTATTATACCTTGACCTATTGTTATAGGACTCAAAAACATATTGTTTCTTCAAGAACACCACACTCTGGTTAAGTTCAATTTATAAAAGTCAATATGAAAATAAGAAATTAAAATCTGAACTCGGAACCTCAACCATCGTATTGGTAGTAAGTTGGCACAAGCGTGCGATTGTAAATGCGACAGGTTGTGGGTTCGATCCCGTTCGATATTCGAGGAAATAAAATATTAAATATTTTACTTTTCTAGCTCTGGTAACGAGGCAAAGCGTAGCGTTGAGTTACGCCACTTTTGGGTGGCGCAATACCTCCAGAATTCGGTAAAAAGTAGAAAACGGAAGTGTTTTAATGAGAATGGAGTTTCTCAGGTTCCCAGGTTCCCTTTGCTTACCCTGATGTGTACGAGATACAGTGAAAAAACAAAAGATTGATTTACATCGATTTTAATTACTTTTATAAAATCTAACGTAAACAACACCTTCACGTTATTAAACTGTAGTAGGTACTAATTAAACTAATATTATAACCACATTAGGCATATAGTAGCATATTATACAGAAGGAAATTTGTTGAGACATCCCATTCCCTATTTTCCACCCAATTTTCAAGATATGAGTAGCGGTACTCAAGACTATATGTAATATGTAAAGAAAAAAAATTAAAACGAGAACTATCTCTTACTAAATTGGCTAAAATTATTACTGTTTTTATAGAATATAATTTTACAGGAAACGCTTAATGTATTTAGATATATTATGCACCTTTGAAATTTAATATTCGACCTTAATAAAGTTTTAACTTTTTTATATTATTTTTTTGTATGAAGGTTATCAATAACTGTTACAAATAATTATGTTTGACTGTTTGTTGATAGATTATATTGAATATCGTATAACAAAATCGTTGTCTTGAAAAAATATGTTTGAATCTTTTTTGTATTGCGCTTGTCACATTTAGTATCTACAAGCAAGTTAAATAAGATACTTGAACAGAGTAGGCAACTACAGAAAAATATTACTTGTCTAAATAAATATTAAATGATGAACTAATTTATTTAAAAAAATATATTATACCATTTTATTTTCATTAATAAATAACTTTATAGTATTTGATTGATATCAAAATGAAGTCTTTTTATATTTATTTATTTCTTTTTTCTTCACGCTTTATCCCGCACATAGCAGCACGTTAAACGTGCCCTATTTTCCGCTGAATTGAGACATTGCGTGTTGAGTGGCGAAACGCAAACAACGCTTTGCCTGGTTACTGATGAGAACCAATTCCGTTGTCAACTTTCTGATTAAATTTTAAGACATTCTGTTTTGAGCAAAACTTAACGCCGCACTTTATCTACCAGACGGGATAAACCAAAAAAGATAATAATAGATTAACATGTACTTTAAGTTATATTTATTACTTTCCGGTGTAAAATATACCAATCTTTATTAACTTTAATAAACACTTATGAAGTACTTTAAAAATTTTATTCGCTTCCTTCCAACATGTTATTATATCGTCGTAACAAATATTAAGAAATATATTTAACAAGAAATCGCATTAAGTTGAAGCAAAAAGTAAACATATTTTTTTATATATACTTTATTGGTTTTATTGATATAAATTTTAATAATCTGTTTTAAGTGACATTTTTAGTATATGTTAAAGATAAATAAATATTATTTAATTATTATAGAACGAAAGTTACGCGTGGACTAAATAAATATTAATTTAAATTAAAATTTTTCATTCGATATCACAAAGGCACCAATATTTAAGATTTTTAGTTTCATTATATATAATTCTGAAAATATCAGAAGAGACAGAGGGAGACCTAGTGGTAAAACACTCCTTTCCCTACTTTCCGCCAACTTTTGACAAATTGAAACCCAACCACGCGCTTTGTCTGCTTGCTACCAAGAAGTGAACATCATTATTTACTCCGAGTGGAAATCGAACCCACAAGCATTGCTTAAGCTGTTAAGTTAAGTTAAGTTGTTAGTTAAACTAAAATACATGATATATATGACACATCCACATTTTATCACTCGTTGTATGTTACCGGAACCGCGAGCCGGACCCGGCCGAAGGGCGCGCCGCTCTATTTATGCTAAGTCTAGAATTTTTAATTTTGTTTTTGTTTGTTTATATTAAATTTCTTAAGGGTAAGCATTAAGTTGAAATAGTGCTGTTTAATTTCAAGGTAACACGTTAAAATTTAGCTTCACGCTGCATCCCGTATAAAGTTTGGTAGGCAGAGGGAACTAGAATTCTAGCGTTATGACTGTGGGTTCGATACCCTCGGAATTAATCATTTTTATTCCAATCTCTTGAATTTGGGGAAAATTTTCTCTTTACTGAGTGACTCACAAGCAACACAGACGGAGTTTCTGGACTGAGAAAGTTAAATTTTGGTATATATATATATAGGTTATTCGACTTCGATTCTACTTTCCCCACTTTGGTAGTGTCGAGTGACGGAACTCGACGCCGTGCTTTGTCTTATTGCTAGAGAGTGGAAATAAAAATAATTCATTCGGCCGAGTAGGAATCAAATCCACGGCTGTGACGGTAAAGACTCATCCGATACGATGAAATTGGTTTTATAGAAATATTTTAGCTCAAAGTAATGAGGCAAAGCACGGTGTTTAGTTCTGTCACTTAACACGTAAGTCTTCCAGAATTGTTTGTATGATATAATTTATATATTAAATAAAATTAAAACTAGCAAGAATATTTCGTAGTTCATCTCATGTGCGTGCATATAATGGGCTGTTGCAAGATGAAAAGGCGGTCGGTGGAAAAACTTATATTACAACACTTAGCGACATTCTTGCAAATATGTTTAGAAATATTAAATATTATGGTGTTATTTACGAAAACGCCATAGAGTGGCAGTTTCTGAATGTGGCGTTGAGTTCCGTCGACTGAAACTGAGGAACGTAGTGTTTTTACACTAGGTTCCCCTTTGTCTTTTATACGGGAATAAGCGTGTAAGCTCAAATTCATTAAAAAGTCATACCTTTCTTGGCTAGAAAAGGCGTTGGTAGGTATTGAAATAGTAAAATTAATTTCCGTATACAAAATATATACAGTTTCAAAGTAATATTTAAAGGAAAAAATATGTAGTGTATGGAATTAATGAAGGTATCTGTACCTATTGCACCAACTTTTATTTTTATAATCTAGCTTAATAATTTTGTTATATTATAATAATAATAATTTATTAAAAAATACCTTTTGATATTTACTAATTTAATGTATTAAATAGAAACCAAAGAAATGTAGTTTAAATAAAATTATTGAACACGTGGCGAAATGGTAGTGGAGATTGTAAGCGTTATGATTGTAGGTTCGATACCCTCGGAATTAATCATTTTTAATCTAATGCCTTGAATTTGAGAAAACTCTTTCTTTACTGAGTGACTCAAAAGCAACACAGACGAAATTTCTGGATCGAGAAAATTAATTTTTTTTCTTGAAATTCCTGTAGGAATGGAAAAACCGGAATTTCACAATTGTCGTCATACAATCCTTTAAGCAAAGTTGAAGTAGAACACTAGTATTTTACAAATGCATTCACATGCATATCAGGTGGTTCACACGCACTGTTGTAACGTCCGCTGATACGACCTTCGTATTGCTACCGTTCCCCATCGCGCTTAGTTCTCATAGATTTATTTCCGTCGACCTAGAAATTATTATATATTAGTAATATTATACACCTACCACCACCACCATATATTGTACACCTTCACCCTATTTTGTTTTTAAATAGATTATAATTATCATTTTGTATGGTTAAATTTTAACTGGAATAATCTTTTCTTAAAGGTAAGGAGTACAAAATTATATCGAAACTAGTTTTTACCAGTATGTAGCTTCCTTCAAATCAGTAGTTCCTGAGATCTGTGCGTTCAACCAAACACATTCTTCAGCTTTATGATAAGCGTAGAATAATAGATTTTTGTATGTATGTCAATATCGTACTCGTTTGTCATTTAGCACTTACATTATGAGCTTGAACGACTCTCCATAGAAGGTAAATACGTATTAATAGTAATATACATATATGCGTCAGTTTAATACATACGAATAAATAAATATAATTAACGAATAATGCGGAAATACCTTGAAAAGCTCCCTTTTCAACTAATTACATGGTTGCATTTTAATATTTTGCTTCAATCAAATGTATGAATTAAAATATGTCAATATATACATTTTAAATTATATCATATTGACAATCCTTATATAGATTTTTTTTAAATATTTTTTTCAGCTTCACACTGTATCTCGCACACACCAGAGTAGGCAAAGGGAACCTGGTGTTAGGACACTCCGTTCCCCATTTTCCGTCGAATCCTATTGACATTGAGTGTTGAGTAGCGTAACTCATTGCTGCGCTGTGCCTCGTTACCAGAATGAATGAATGAAATGAAAATATTAAATATTTTATTTCCTCAACTGAGAATCGAACCCACAACCTGTCACGTGTAAAGTCACGTGCTTGTGCTTCTGCGTCACAACTAGCCTCTTTAAAAGTTACCATTCTGAATTCATAAATAACATTAATAACTAATATTTATAGTTACTGAGTTGTATCTAACATATGCTTTTAATGAATCAGAACACACGCAATGTATTGAACATTGATTCTTAGAATAGTTCTTTTTCTTTATAGAATTGCTAATAAGCAATTCTATAAAGAAAAAGAACTATTATAAGAAAAGAAAAAGAAATTTAGCCAATAGGCTAAATTTCTAGGGAACCTATTGTGAAGATACTCCTTTCCCCAATTTTCGAAACATTGCGTGTTGAGTGGCAAACCCCGCGCTTTTGTTTCGACACCAGAGCAAAGAAATGGAAATTTAAATGTAAATAAATATTTCACTTCCTCGAGTGGGGATCGAACCCACAACCCGTTTACAGCCAGACGCTGTTTCACTATGTGTCTAGTACTATTTGATAAAGTCGTACGTTATCGGTCTTTATTACCGCTATTTAAACATTCTTAGTAACATAAACAATAATTTATATTTTAGATTCAATCTAAATAATATATTCTACTTAGTTTGTCTAGTGTATACTTTATACAATATAGGTATTACAAACATTCGCTCTGGTAACGAGGCAAAACGCGGCGTTGAACTCCGCCAATAAACAAAGTAATAGTAGAAGTCATCTAAATTGTTTAACCAACTCATTAGTTTTTAAAATATTATAATTACATGAAAGAAATAATTAATTTATGTATATAAAATATCTATTCTTGAAAGCAATTGCTATCCTATCCTATCCTATCCTATATCTTATAAAACAAAGTCGCTTTTCGTGTCTGTCTGAACTTTCTAACTCTTCTTCTTCTAAACCACCCAACGGATTTTTATGCGGTTTTTACCATTAGGTCGAGTATTTCTCAGGGAAGGTTTATATATAGTTTATTATTTGTACATTCTTATGTAAATTAACATAAATACGATAAATGTGTATAAAGTCCTACCCGTTGAGACACATTCGCGCATGCGCTGCTTTAATGGTAAGTACTACATGAAAATAATGTACTGGAGTATTGTTCCTCTTAATAAGGTCTACAAAAAAGTCCGCGAGAGCATATTTTTATCTTTTAAGGATAACGTGTAGTGATCATATTTCTGTCTAAAAATAGTAATTTCAATATATTTTTTATTGTGAGGGATATTTTTCCATAATGGTATTAATCCTTATCCTTTAAAATACTTTATTAAATTTCTACGTTAAACGAAGATAAAATTTGTTTTCACACTATTTCGAAATTGCGAATAGTTTTACAGAAAAACGCATTTAATTGTTGACACATCCCGCCGTTGACACATCAGCTGTATGTTACTCAAGTTTCACTTATCCCTTAGTCTCAGCATATAAATAAGTACATTAGTTACGTTGGCCATTTAATGTAGACCAAAACTGTCTTTTACTGTTTTTCATTTTAATAAGTACTTTAGAAGTTGTTACAATACGTCCGCCGTGCCCGCCTGCCTTACACGCATCGGTGGTTCAGTGGTAGAATGCTCGCCTGCCACGCGGGCGGCCCGGGTTCGATTCCCGGCCGATGCATCCTATTTAATTTTCCTCACAGGCAGCCACGTAGTGCTTGCTTTTCATCAAGGACAGAATACCCTCTTCAGCTTTAACCACAAGCTCGAAAAAAAAAAACCCGCCTGCCTCTATAGCAACGAAGACTTAGATGCGTTTGCACGTATTAGATAATTGGAGTTGAATGTATTATTTCAGCGCGATATATTTGGTTTCTTATTTTTTATAGTAACTAAAAAATCCTTGCTGTGTAAAACAATTGGAAAATCCTTATTGAAACTACGAAAATGCGGGTTGCATTAGGGTTTAATTAATTTTCACATTATCTTAAGTGCTTTGCAAACATACATTATATGAATAATCCAGTAGTAAAAGCGGGCGAAGCCGCAAGGGGGTCGCTAGTATCTTATAAAACAAAGTCGCTTTTCGTGTCTGTCTGAACTTTCTAACTCTTCTTCTTCTAAACCACCCAACGGATTTTTATGCGGTTTTCACCATTAGGTCGAGTATTTCTCAGGGAAGGTTTATATATAGTTTATTATTTGTACATTCTTATGTAAATTAACATAAATACGATAAATGTGTCTAAAGTCCTACCCGTTGAGACACTTTCGCGCATGCGCTGCTTTAATGGTAAGTACTACATGAAAATAATGTACTG